>ML108379.1:0-13827 GCA_003697995.1 Taxidea taxus jeffersonii
GTCATACTCGAACCTCAGGTACAGCCGGCATTTATCCATCCTGTCCAGCGTGGAAGACGGCTTACGGTTTCTTTCCCTGCCAGGCTGGGCATTCCTGGAAGGTAGGGGCTGAGCACTGTGTACGGCCCCAAAGCTTCTACAGCTTCGGGTACAATGACGGGAAGCAGAAGACCAAGGTTCTGCCATTGACAAGCTGTGTGTGTTTTATCTTCTGAGAGAAGATTTTCCATTCTTCCAAGGGATACCCTCCCCCGCCGAAACTTGACTGGGGGAGGGCTGAAGATGGTGGCGGATTTCTCTGCACTGTTTCCTTACGGGTTTCATCTATAGGAGAAGGCACGCGATGGGTGGAAGGAGGAAGACAGGAATCAATCCCAGGGCAGATGAGGCCCGGGCATATAAGGAATGTGGGCAGAAGTTACTCCCAACAGCTGCCCTGCTGATGGAACTAAGGCAGACAGAAGCCAGCCGCCTCTGCACCAGCACCCTGTGAGGTGGGCACTCACGCCGCTCCCATAATCACAGGTAAGAAAGCAGCTCAGAGAGGTTGAGTGACTTGCCCAAGCTGGCAGGAGTTCACAGGCTTCTGTACTGAGGCTGTTTTAGGAAACATAGAGTCCAGGAGGCTCAGCCTGGGGCTGTCAGAAGGCTAGGGACAGTCCGAGACTGAGACCCAGGACATGCCCGTCAGACCTGCTCACGAGACTTTTCCAGAAGGTTCTAGATTTGCCTAAAGTTCCTCCTATCAGTTTAAAAAGCAAGCCAGTGTCATTGCAGGAGGAGCACGACAAGGCCCCTTGTGCCCTGCAGACTTCTCTGAAGCTCGGGCCACAGATGGAGCTGGGAAGAGCATATTGCCAGGTCCTAGGCGGGGTCCTGAGCCCCAGGATCTGCAGAACTTGGGCACTGTGGTACCCTTCATTCAGAAAGCTTGAGCTCAAAATGATCTGTTCCCTGCCTAGAGGGACCAGGTCTGGAGTCCTAAAAAGGCCCTGAAGTCGGCTACAAACAGGGGATAGCAGAGTCTGGGAAGAGATCTTTCTATACAGCGTGGGACTCCCATTTGCCGATGCCAAGCTGAGTCCCAGCTGTTCCACACATGTGCCTCTGGGGTGGGGGTGGGGGTGGGGTAAGATTCGTTTCTGGCTGGTATTTTTCAACTCAGAAAAAGCTGACAGGTCGGGATGTGAGGGAAGGGACTCAAAGCAAAGGACTGTCAGCCCACAGTCCAAGACATGACACCTTAGCCATGAGGCTCTGAAGTCTGAGCTTCTACAAGAGGTTTGTTGGCACAGACTCTTAGCATCATACCCTAAATAGGCTCCCCTGTTCGTGGATCAATTTTAATAACAGGTTCTTAGTTTACAAAAGAATTCTCCCTCTGATCCCTAAGAGCCCAGTCAGAGTTCAGCATTTTTCTTCATCTTAATTTTTATTTTTTCTCCAGCTACAACGGCTTAGTGCTCTTTCTTCTTCCTCACCTTGTTCACTGAGATCCTGGCTGGCGGTTCTATCAGCAGAACTACAAAACCAAAAAGGCAATACAATTTTAGGGCTCTCCCTGTGTCACCCAAGGAAGCAAGGGGCATGGGGGGCGACGGGGGAGACATGAAAAAGAAGGTAGTATCTGGGGCCACAGAAACCAGAGTCCAAATCCCAGCTCTGCCCTTATTAGCTGTGTGGCCTTGAACAAATGACTCAAGTGGAAAATGGGATCATAATGCTGGCCAATGCCAGAGGCTAACAGGTAATAAATAATAGGAAATTTGATGCCAGGCATGTAGTGGGCTTTTAATGCATGGTCAGAAACATCACTGTGATTATTACTAATCAGTTGACTCTAGGCCTCCCACATGGCAATGGACACCACATGACAATGGTGTCAGGAGTCACGTAGCTGCCATCTCTAAGGGGCCCTGTCGCTCCAGCTAGCAGGCATGAAAGGAGAGGAGCTGGATTTGGAGCATGCAGAATGTCCTTTTCCCAACAATAATAATCACAAGAGCTACTATTTTTCGAGCACTTATTCTGAGCTGAGCCACACTACATCTGCATGGTCAACCCTATGAGGTAGGCACCATCTATCTCTCCAATTTTCACAGGTAAGGAAGCAATTCAGACAAGTTAAGTGACTTGCTCAAACTCCCATAATACTGGTAGGTAACAAACTCAATAATAAGAACGGTGGTTTCTATGTGCCAGCCCATATGTGCTCAGGGCTTTTTTGTGGTACGGTTATACACGTTGTACACTGCACAAGAGAGCCTGGCCCCAGGGCAAGTTTGGGCTGAAACTTAGCTCCTGCCCTGTTTGCCTAGCTCTGTATCCTGGTGCAAGGCTATGTCTACTTGGAGGCAGGGAGACTTTTTTCCAATTTGACCATATGAGCTATCAACTGTGAATAACAAAGCTGTTAATGCTTTGTTTATATTACCTTCTCTAATTCCTCAAAACAGCTCTGTAGACTAGATATTAATACCCCTTTTTTACAGATGAGGGAATTCAGGCCTGGAGAGTTCAGGTCACTCAGCAAAGTCACTTTGTAAGTAGATAAAGCTAGAATCCGAACCTGATGCCAAAGCCCACGCTCTAAACCATGAGGCCACAAAGCTGCTCCCATCCCTCAGTGCTCAATAAGTGAATAAAGGAAAAGTACACAATCATCTGACTTTTACCTTAAAAAATATGGCAACTCTAATGAGGCCCCAGGGCTATCAAGGCCCTCAGTACTCAATCGATCAGGAATTTGGAATATTGTCTTTCAGTGTTCCGAACAGTGTGGCTTTAGGCTCGCTAAGTGTTTTTCAGGAGCTCAATTTCCTGGCCTGAAAGTGAGAGTAATATTGTAAGGAACATTTCTCATAATTGTTTGCAAACTGTGTGTGTGCATATGTAATGTAATGTATATTCACATGTAATAATAATGTAATACTCTTCACCTCCATCACGGGAGAAAGGCATTACCATCACCCTTTCGCTCAGAGAGGTGAGTGACACGCTCAGGGCCACACAATGAGTAGGGCAGAGTGGGACCTGCAACCAGGGCTCCCAACTCAACTCCCAGCCAGTCTTGGGCTCCTTGCTAAGTACCTCCGGACTTTTGGAGCCCCTGCCAGCTGCCTGGAGGCCCAGGCACCGCACCATACACGTGCAAGTCAGACGGTACTGGAAACTGACATTCGTCACATGATCACATGATCACACTGAGTGTTTTCAAAAGAAGACATGGCAGGAGGGAGCACTCTAAGAGGAGTCTTTGCTTGGCTCCCATGCCTGAAAACAGAACCTCTACCTTGCAGGGGCTGGGACAGCCCAGATTACAGTCTTGAGTGATGTAGGGCTTTCCCAGAGGGGCCTTACGAAAGGAGGATGACCTGGGAAGTGTTTGGTGGCAATGCCCCCTGACAGGGCTCAGCCTTCCTCTCATCCCTGGCTGTGGCAGGGTTCAAAGGAAATCCCATCTGTGAAAGCACTCTACAAAGAGGTACGGTCTGAAGGCAGAGTGCTGTTGCTTTTCCTCCCCTCTGTGGATCTCATGAGGCTGACTGCACCTGTGCTCAAAGGACAGACTTGCCCACCCTGTGATAAGATGTGGGCTGCAGGGCGCCTGGATGGCTCAGTTGGTTGAGTGACTGCCTTTGGCTCAGGTCATGGTCCCGGAGTCCTGGAATCAAGTCCCGCATTGGGCTCCCAGCTTCATGGGGAGTCTGCTCCTCCCTCTGACCTTCTCCCCTCTCACACTCTCTTTCACTCTCTCTCTCAAATAAATAAAATAAAATCTTTTAAAAAAATGTGGGCTGCAGCTCCCACCAGTGCTGGGTGCCTTCCAAAACAAAAACAGGCACACGCACCCTCTCCCTGCCTCCCTGACAACCACCCGCCACTATCTCCAGCTCTGCAGACCCACTCTGCACAGGCTGGTCGGCCCCCCTTCTTGGCTGTGGGTATAGGACTCCTTATGTGGGGCAGCAGCTCTGGATGACAGGGGAGGGAGAAAGTGACAGACATACAGACCTTCCAGCGATTGCCACATTCATTGCATAAGACAAAGGTAGTCATGGGCTCATCAGCACTGCGTGTCTGCACCTGAAAGAGAGAGAAAAGAGAGAGTTGGACCTCTCAGGAATTCACTCCCATGCTCTAAGACCTGCCATGGCTCCCACCGTCTGCAGCAGTAGGTCCAAATCCCAGAGCTCGGCACTGTTATTCCCGCCCCCCTCATCACTGAGAGCTCCAGAGTGTACACCTCTCCTCCTCAGGCCCATCCAGAGCCCCACTGGCTCAACCAACCCTCTGCCCTTTCCCTTTTGTTCTTTATCTTTCAGAACGGATCACTCTTCTCTCGCCTCAAGGCTCATCTCCCATAGGAGTTATTTCCTGACTCACCTCTGAATATACCCAGTTGGCTGTGCCTCACTGATCAGAAATTCAGGGAGCTAGAAGTGTCCTTAAAGATCATCTAGTTCATTCCTTTATTTATTTGTTTGTTTAAGTGGGCCCCACGCCCAGCTCCCAATGCGGGGCTCAAACGCATGGCCCAGAGATCAAGACCTGAGCCAAGATCAAGCAGGGATGCTTCCCAACGAGCCACCCAGGCACCCTCCCCCTGACCCCATTCCTTATGATGTCAGAGGTGCGAGACTTGAGGCCCAGAGAGGAAAAGCAAGTTGAAGGTCAGCGGACCCCTGGGACATTCTAATGTCCTGTTTCCCAGTTTCTCACGCCCTTGACCAAACCAGGAATATGCAGGAATCGGGCTTCCCCCAGCAAACCCCTTGCACTTACAGATTTAACAATTACTGTTCTGATTGTCTACAGCCAACCCTGGCTGCACATGACGTGTTACTCTGCTGACACTCAGCTCTGCTGTGATGTCAGCTGGGAGTCTGTGGGGGTGGGGGAAGGTAGTCTCCCCGGCTCCTGAGTGAGCCCCCGTGGTGGGCCAGGAGGGCACAGCTCAGCCCAGGCTCCTTACTGCAGAGCAGTAACACTGGAGGGACGATAACACTGGGGGTTCTCTGTGCAGAGAAAACTTGGCTAATGGGTGGTTTACTTCTGGTGGGAGACAACGCACAGGAAACACATCACTCCACATGGAAATGGGCTTGGAAGAAAGCAGGGGGCTTGTACAAACATCTCTGAATTCCTGGATGGGAATGCTTTGAGAGACTCTTCCAGAATGGCAAGGCCGGCTGTATTTCTGTAGTGGCCACAGATTCCTGAGGGCAAGGTGCTCTTGGTAAATCTTGCTTGCCCAGCAGATGGTAGAATGAGTAGGGTTCTAGAATGACTACGTACACATTAGAATCCAAGAAGAGTGGTGCCCCAAGACCATAACATGGACAACCCAGAAACAGAAGGTGGTTCTTGGATTTTAAGTCCTTCAGAGGAGGAGGTCTCCACAGCCTTCTGCAACCCCTCCATGCCAGGAAGGTGGTCTTCAGCCTTAGGACTTGGGGCTACCACATGCCTTCAACTCAGCCGGCCACGTTGGCTATATTTCGGGCCAGCAGAAAAGTCTCGATCCGGGTTTGTTACTATCTCTGCCATTTAGGACTGTCTTGGCCACCTTGGACAAAGTTGCGAAGCTTGACCATGTCTGGGCCTCAGTTCCCCTATGTAGGAAATGAGGGAGCCAAGTTTTCTATTGCTAAGTTTCTTTCCAACCATCTGTGACTCTATAGAAGTCCGTGCCTGGTAAGTCTGGTTCCTCCTATTCTTGCTTCAGGGCGGGCCAGAGCTTGCTGGCCGGGCCTCATAGACCCCAATCTGGATGATTCTACGTGCAGGAGAACATTTTCTAGAAGCCACAAGTACAGCAAGACTTGGGTACAGCAAGACTTGGCCTTGTCTCTGAAGCCCGGAGTTTTAGTCCTTCCTCCCCCCGTTCCTCCCGAAGCTGCCTTTCCACCTCAGCGCCCCCCACAGCCCCTGTCCCACACCTGGTTATAGGTACAGTTCTTCTTCTTGCATTTGCTGCACTGGAAAAGGTCAGTGGTGGTACCGCCCGTCTTGGCCATCTGGTGCTCACGGATAGCCTCCTGGGTCATGGCGTTCCTCAACTCCCTCAGCTCATCGCTGGCCATTTCCTGGAGAGAAAGGAATCTGCCCTTCAGGGCTACACAGTCCCCGAGACCCTGCCCCCTGCCCCCCACCCCGCCCGGCTTCTAGAGAGCCGGAACAGAAGAGAGGGGAACATGCAGGATTGAGGATAAGGAGCTGGAGGGAGGCCTGGACTCCTGGCCTTGCCCCGGCTTGGAAAAGGCTGTACCCAGAGAGTCCGCATCCTGCTTTGGGTGGGAAGGCAAACCTGTAGGCTCCGACTGGGCCCAGCCCAGGAGGGCGTGTGTGGGAGAGCAGAAGGCAAATGGCTTCCGCCCAGGGTCAAGAGCTTGTGTACATTTCCTCAGATCTGGTGCTCACGCCCCCTGCCAGGGCCTTAGGTACCTGCCCGAGCCTTCCTGCTTGAGTTGCCTGGACCGTGACCCCCTGATCTATGCTCTTCCCCTTATCCTTCTGGTCTGGACTTGACCCAGTGCCTGTCCAAACTGCAATCACGGCCTAGTCCATTCTGCCTGCTGGGAACCTTCACTTGCTGCGGCTGCCCCGACCCCCGTGGGGCCCGAAGCTCCTGGGTTCACACAGCTTACTGCTTCCCTGTGTCACAGAACATCTTTCTCTTCAAGCTCCTATAGAATAGTCTCCCGTCTCCTGTCAGCTCACTGCAGACACCCAGCATCTGCGTTATCCAGGTCCTACCCTCATCCATCTCCCTGGCCATCTGACAATCCCTTTCGATCCCTGCCAGAGGACAGCAGACAAGGGGACACTCAAACTGGAGAGGGCTCTAGGTGAGGTGGGTTTGGGGAAGGGAGGATGGCGGGAGCTAATGTTCAAATGAGAACCTGGTGTGTGGTTCCATTTCCATTGTCGCTCTCTATCCTGACTCCTTAAACCGCGGAAAACAGTTCTGGCACAAAGGTCAGAAACTGCAGTGTGCCGACTGCGGCACTGTCACCACTTGGGCTTCCTGATGAAATGCAGAGACCTCTGAATGCAAAATCCTAAGGGCACACCTGGGGAGTTTTACTAGTGCCCTCAAGTTATTCTGGCCCTTGCCAATGTATAAGTCCAACCATATTCAGTTCAAGGACTAGGTCCTAAACGTGGGCAGGGGTGTACAGAAAAACAATCAAACTGGGGCCATGTAAGCAAAAAGCAGCTAACTGAGGCGCTTGGGTGGCTCAGTGGGTTAAAGCCTCTGCCTTCGGCTCAGATTAGATCCCAGGGTCCTGGGATCGAGCCCCGCATTGGGCTCTTTGCTCAGCAGGGAGCCTGCTTCCCCCCCCCTCCTGCCTCTCTGCCTACTTGTGATCTCTGTCAAATAAATAGAATCTTAAAAAAAAAAAAAAAGCAGCTAACTTTCATTTGGGGGGAAATCCAGAGCCTAAGGCATTCATTCATTCATTCAAAGTGTACTAGATGTCAATTTTCTGAATGCCCTTAACTGCATTTCTGAGCTGGTGAAGGGGCCTCGGCCTTAGGGGAGCCTGATTTGTCGGGGTCGCTAGTTTCCATAGTGTAAATGCTCCTTCCAAGGCCAATATCAAGCTACTCATGTGGTGTAACTGAACGCAGAGCTGGGAATAGCCCCACAGGACCACCTCTCTTGAGCTGGCTGGCAGGCACTGACCACTGGACTGCCCGACCGCTGCTTCTGAGCCCTAAGGATTCAGATATGCAGATGGGCCTCCTGCCCCAGGTAATGCTAATCTGGTAGAGTAGCCAGGATTGCGAGATAGCAGAGCAGGTCCTTAAGGTGGAGGTACACACAGCACTGGGGGAAGGCCAGAGTAGGGTGGCTAACTGCTCTGGGGCAGGGAGGCTCAGGTTGAAGAAACTGACACCTTAACTAGTCTTGAAAGATAAGCAGGAGTTCCCAAGGGAGATAGCAGTTCTAAAGAAAGAATAGTAGACACAAAAGATCAGCCGAGGGGTGCCTGGGTGGTTCAGTGGGTTAAGCCTCTGTCTTCAGCTTAGGTCATGATCCCAGGACCCTGGGATCAAGCCCCACACCGGGCTTTCTGCCCTGCTTCCTCCTCTCTCTCTCTGCCTGCCTCTCTGCCTGCTTGTAATCTCTGTCTGTGAAATAAATAAATAAAATCTTGGGGAAAAAAAAAGATCAGCCGAGAATAACACACAGGGGTAAGGGTGTTTGGGGGTGTGTTCAAGCTGGGAGATGTGGCGGGGGGTCAGATGGTGGAAAGGGGGTCTTGTGTACCAGCTATGACACAGAACAGAAAAACCTGCTCACCAATTCATTTACCTGTCTCTGCGCTGCCTTATGGAGGAGGCCGTGTCAAAGACACATGGATTAGGGGCGCCTGGGTGGCTCAGTGGGTTAAGCCTCTGCCTTTGGCTCAGGTCATGATCCCAGGATCCTGAGATCGAGCCCCACATCGGGCTCTCTGCCCAGCAGGGAGCCTGCTTCCCCCTCTCTCTCTGCCTGCCTCTCTGCCTACTTGTGGTCTCTCTTTCTCTCTGTTAAATAACTAAATAAAATAAAATTTAAAAAGACACATGGAGTAAACACAGCACGGTAGTTTAGTACAGCACTGTAATAAGGTGGGGCATGAGGACGGGGATAGAGCAGGGGAGGACACTGGTCCTCTGTGTACGCATCTTGACAGAAGGGACCCCGAAGGTGAGCCCCATGAGTAGGAGCTGCGCAGCTATGACGTGCCAGGTACGGGTCTCAGTCCCGGGTGAGCAGCGCACAGACAGAAACCCCCTCCTCATGGGGCCGAGGGTATAGCCACTCAATGGCCCTAAAGAACATCTCAGAATTGACTCCATTCCGGGATACTTCTGGGTAGAGAAGAGAAGAGGGAAGGAAGACTGAGGGAGGAATGAGGGAAACGCGGGATACAGAGAGGGTCACCCACGTACAAGGGCGTCCGCTCTCCCAGGCTCTCCCTGATGGCCGCTCCTGTCTCCTAAGCCAGAATGCAGCAGGCTGTCCAACCCCAAGCTGTTACTGTTCTTACTGGATCACATATGGTCTTATATTTCTTTTTTTAAAAAATTTTTAAAGATTTTAATTGTTTACTTGAGAGAGAGAGAGAGAGAGAGCAAAAGAGCACAGAGGGAGAGGAAGATGGAGACTTCCTGCTGAGCAGGGAGCTAGACCTGGGGGTTGATCCCAAGACCCCAGGATCATGACCTGAGCTGAAGGCAGACACTTAACCAACTGAGCCACCCAGGCGCCCCTGGTCTTATATTTCTTACAGAAGCTTCCTGCCTGGGACCAAAGAGGACCCAGGATGAAGATCTCTCATTCGGTGCCTGGGCAGTGGACAGATGGTAGGGTCCTTGGTGCCCGGCCCTATGGAGGGCCTGCTAGGTTCTCGGCTTGCTCCTCTCAGTCTGGCTAGACTCTTCTTGGCCATGGGTTGACCACCTGATTCTCTTGCTCTGTCCTAGTGAACAGTCCTTGTGTGGGCCCAGACCATCCACATATCCAGCTTGGCCAGTTACTTTGCTGGGATGTCTGGGGCCTGTCCTTGTCTTAATCCAGACGCTCAGCTCCGTTCTGACCTCTAGCTTATGGGAGCCTGCTGGGTTTGGCTCAACCTGTGTCTATACCTTGCTCTTGGTATAGGCTTCTCCTGGGCCTGGTCTCCCCATGCCTTGGATTGCCTGGAAGAGTCTCTTGATAGCATTCCTACAATGCACACGCATAGAAGTAGGGCTCGATCCCAGGACCTTGAGATCACAACCTGAGCGGAAGGCAGATACTTAATCCATTGAGCCTCCCAGGTGCCCAAGACCAGATATTCTGAATTAAGCCAAAAGAGAACCCTGGTCCTCCTGTGCCAAGTTCCCCCATTTGATGCTAAAGCCAGGGCTCACTCTTGTTTTGGGTATTTGAGGAAAGCAGTGAAGAGAGAAATTAATATACAGCCACTACATCGTTTCCCCCCCAACACATACAGACTAAATACCAAGGATGTTCCACACATTCCACACACCACACACACTACACATGCCACAAACACACAGGCACATCCTTGCCAACAGCATCAGGGTTCCCAGACATCCTGAGGCACAGCCAGACTCCAGGATCCCAACGCCCTGACTCTCCCCTTGTCTGGGCTTCTCTGATTTGGCGGAGCTCGCCCGGAATCCCCTGGATCAGCCCAGGCAAGCAAAGGCCACTCAGACCTGAGGGTGTTCAAAACGTGTTTCCAAGATGTGGGCTCTGAAATTCGATCTGGGTTCGAATCCTCACCCATCACTTACTGATTGTGTGAGGCTTCAGTTTTTCTCATCTATAAAATGGGAATAAAGGTTTCCTCTTTCACAGCATGGTGCTCGGGGTTATATGAAATGGTCAGTCACTGAGTCTATCATAGAAGAATTCTGGGGAGGGCTTTACCTATTATTATATTAACCTAAACACTCATATGTATTAACTCATTCAATCTTTCACAAGATAGCCATTATTATTTTTTTTTTTTTTATGATTTTATTTATTTATTTGTTAGAGAGAGAGAGCGCGAGCACAGGCAGACAGAGAGGCAGGCAGAGGCAGAGGGAGAAGCAGGCTCCCTGCCGAGGAAGGAGCCCGATGTGGGACTCGATCCCAGGACACTGGGATCATGACCTGAGACGAAGGCAGCTGCTTAACCAACTGAGCCACCCAGGCGTCCTTTTATTATTTTTAAGTAAGGGCTTGAAGTCAACCCTGAGACCGAGACTTGAGCTGAGACCAAGAGTCAGACGCTTAACCCACAAAGCCACCCAGGCATCCCACATTCGTTATTATTATTCTACCTGTTTTACAGATGAGAAAACTGAGGCCTGGAGAGGTTAAGTCACTTGTCCAAGAGCACACAGCTAAGTGAGAAAGGCAGAATTCAAACCCATGCAGTTCGGCACAGTTCTGAAGCTTGTAACCACTGCACTTACTTCCTCGGACAGGCTGTTCCCTTTTCCTTCCCTTCAAGCTGGGTCAATCCTTCCCTGCTCTAAGTTCCCGGGGTGGCTCGATCGTGGCGCTCACCACCTCTGAATTGTACGCAGTTGCAAATATGTCTGTCTCCCCAGCGGGGACTATGTTCCATGGAGACAGGGACTGTTCCTCTGCTTGGGCCCAGGAAAGCACAAGGCAGAAGAGGGAGGCAGGTGACCAAGCAGTAAAGAGTGGGTGCCGTGGGGCCCGACAGCTTGCCTCGCAGCTTCGACATTTTCTTTTTCTTCTTTTTTTTTTTTAAGATTTAAATTTTTAAAAAGTAATCTCTATGCCCAACGTGGGGCTTGAGATGAAGCGTCACACGCTCCACGGACTGAGCCAAACACACCCCTGGTTTTGATGTCTTCTAGCTGGGTGCGTAGGCAAACCAGTGAACCCTTCCGAGCCTCAGTATCTTCACCTGTAAAATGGGGATACTAAACACTTCGACCTCAGATGCTGTGAAGATACAACTGGGCAGTGAGCCTAAGGCACTTAGCATGTGCTTAAGTCATAGCCGTATTCACTATCCTGATGGTCCTGAAGCCTGGAGGGATGGGGAGTCGGAGAGGGTCTGGCTGAAAAGGCCCCCAGCTCATCTCCACTGAGTCACAAGGCACAGAGGTGGGCAAAGCCGGAGGGGCCTGGCCTCCAACCCTGCCAGGCAGGGGTCCCAGCCCTACTCTCACCTCCGCCGTCATCTTGGCAATGAGCCCAGCAGAGATGGCCCCGCTGAGCACGTTCCTCCTCAGGCTGGGGTTCCTGGGGTCCTTGAGGTTGCTGATCCGGCTGCGTACCCGGTTCCGGTACTTCATGTCTGTGCTCTTGAGCTCCTGGTAGATATGTGACCAGATATGTCAAGGACCAGTGAGCTGCTCGTGGAGGGGCAGAGAAGGATCGGGAGCCACTATCCGAAGCCTGAAGAGCCGCAGGACCTTCTGTTCCTCTCCTCGAACTTGTACAGGGGTTGGGCACCTTCACGGCCTCTGACCCCCGAAATGGGGAATCTCGCTCCAGCATTCAGGGTCAGTGACACATTGGGGATGGGCAATGGCCTCCCCGGTGAGATCAGACCTTAACAAGTGCTGTAGTGTCAGGGCCCCCAGGATGGGCATGGGGGGTTTCTCTGAGTCTTTTGTGTGACACATGCGAGTCACATGACTTCTCTGTGCCTTGATTTCCTTATTTATAAAATATCGGGCTATTACGAGGATTTAGCAAGCTACACTGCGTGATCCACTAGCCTAGGGTCTGGGACATCGAGTGCTCAACACTTAGGGGCTGTGAAGATGAGGACAGTGATGAAGACAACCCCAGTTTCGAAAGACCACTGGAAGGTAGGAGTCCAGCTATCAGAGGAAAATAGAAGACAAGGAGCCTCATGTTGAAGCCTCAGAGATGTATTGCAAGAGAGACATCATTTTGTTCAATTGTGTTCCCAACATATTAGAGCATAGAACCCTCCCCCGCCTTTCCCCTAGGAATACCTATTATGCCACGGAACCCACTTTGGGAATTGCTGGTCAGAGTTACTTCTCATGAACATATAAGGAAGCTGAGGCTTAGAAAGGATGCAGCCGTGCTCAAGGTCACAGGGCAAATTCCCGGCAGAAAGAGGGTGGGAAACCAGCCGGTAATGCTCTCTCCACTCTCCCCTCGCCAGGCAGGAAGTGGCCCTGACCAGGACAAGATGGAGCCCAGGCCTGGGGCTCACTGACCCCTTCCGAGGAGCACAGCCCTCTGGCTGCCACGTTACTGCGAGGTCTCTCCCAACAGGACAGATCTTTTGGGGACCCAGAGCACTCAAGCCCCCGGAACTCATCCTCCCCCTTGTCTCCCACCATCTAAGAACAAAGAGGTAAAGGGCTTGATGCAGGTCTGATTCCCGGTCCTTCGGAAGAGGGAGGAAGGGAAGGAAGAAAGGCCGGGAGTGGAATGAGGTACCAGACCACCAGCCTTTGTTTCCAACTGGGCTTGAAGGTCAAAGGGACCTGTTGGGGGGGAGGGACGATTGCTTGGAGAGAATAAAGATGAAGCTCAGAGTTTTGCTCTGTGTTTCTGAATCGCTGGGATTGATGAAAACGTATTTGGTGAAGAGTTCCATAGCCCAAGACATGCTTGTTCATAATTAAAGGACAGGAGGGGAGGTCCCAGGAAGTATGCGGGAGGATATCCAGGTGGGCTTCACACAGGAGGCGGCAGCAGGGGAGAAGTTCAGACTAGGCGGAGCAGGGACCTTCCCCAACAGACCCGACTGAGCTCCCTAGGTAGCCCAGGAGCTTTAAAAGGGCCACTCACACCTCACTGTGACTCTCGGAGGATCCTGTCCCTCTCCCTCTACACCTCTTTCATATGCTGTGGGGCACAGCAGAGAGGGAGTTCCTTCCCCCCAACAACAATCTTTTGGTGCAATGGGCCCACATAACTTTGGAGGGGGTCACCTCCTCTGTCTACACAGCCCCCTTTCAAAGAGTAGGAGAATGGGTCAAAGGAAAGAACTCAGGACATGGAATCCAAAGGCCAAGGTTTTCAGTCAAGCTGTGACACCCAGTCGTTCCTGAGCCTCAGTTTCCTGACCTGTAAAATGGGAGCAACAGCCCCTGTCTCATAGAGACTGTGAGAGTGACAGAGCAGGAAGTGTCGGCTGCTCATCACAGGGCCTGGTACCCAGCAGGGAATCAGTCTTCAGGGGAGAGAAGAGGGGCCAAGGCTGAGCATGAGGAATGTCCATTCTGATACTTGACCCTGGAACCGAGCCACGTGACGACATGGCCTGTCTAGCACGGCGGTTGAGCTCTCAATTTCTAGAGTCA
>ML108379.1:14227-25225 GCA_003697995.1 Taxidea taxus jeffersonii
TGCTCTAGGAGCTGACAGCGAATTTACCACCCCTGAGGAGGGCTGGCTTTTACCCGGTGCCAGGCGCTGTAGGAACATTTTCTAATCGAATCCTCAAAGCGGTCCTAGGAGTAGGTAGATACTGTCCTCCTCCTCATTTGCAGATGAGGAAAACAGAATTACACCACTGAGACTTGAACTCAGGTCTGAGTCCGAAGTCTCCTCTGAACTCCCAAGACAGACTGCCTCAGAAGGATCTCATTTTGAGGACACCTGGGTGACGCTGTTGCTTCTGCCTTCTGATGCGTCTGCCTTTGGCTCAGGTCCTGATTCTGGGTTCCTGGGACGGAGTTCTGCATTGGGCTCCCTGGGGAGCCTGCTTCTCCCTCTGCCTGCCACTCCCCCTGCTTGTGCTCTTTTTCTCTCTGACAACTCAATAAAATCTTAAAAAAAAAAAAATGATCTCATTTTGGTTTGGGAGAAAAACCCACAAGTATATATACACGTATGTACAGATGACGACAGGAGAACTTTGGGTCTTAGCTTGGGCTGCTATCAACAAAATACCAAAGACTGGGTGGTTTGTACAATAGATATTTCCCAAAGATCTGGAGACTGGGAAGTCTGAGATCAAGGTGCTGGACAGAGCTCGCTTCCTGGCTTGTAAACAACTACCTTCCTTTTTTAAAAGATTTTATTTAGGGGCACCTGGGTGGCTCAGTGGGTTAAAGCTGCTGCCTTCGGCTCGGGTCATGATCCCAGGGTCGTGGGATCGAGCCCCGCATCGGGCTCTGTGCACTGCGGACAGCCTGCTTCCTCCTCTCTCTCTGCCTCTCTGCCTCTCTGCCTACTTGTGATTTCTGTCTATCAAATAAATAAATAAAAAATCTTAAAAAAAAAGATTTTATTTATTTATTTATTTATTTATTTATCTATCAGAGAGAGAGAGACAGAGAGAGAGCAAAAGCAGGGGAAGAGGCAGAGCGGCAGGCAGAGGCAGAGAGAGAAACAGGCTCTCCGCTGAGCAAGGAGCCCGATGCGGGACTCGGTCCCAGGACCCTGGGATTATGACCTGAGTCGAAGGCCGCGGCTTAACTGACCAAGCCACCCACGCGTCCCACAACCACCTTCTTGCTAGGTCCTCGCATGGCAGAGAGCAAGCAAACTCTTAGGTGTCTCTTATAAGGACGCTGATCCTATCAGATCAGGGCTCTGCCCTCATGACCTCACTTAGTCTTCGTTACCCGCACAAAGGGTCTATCTCCCAATGTAGTCACTTGGCGGCTGGGGCTTCAACATAGGAACATTCAGACGGCAACACCTTGTTAAGAGCAATAATTTATTATTATTGTTATTAATTATATAATTAATTATTGCTCGTAATAATTAGTAATTATTAATTATCTCTCTGAGGTGGAGTTACATTAGATTTCAATCTCATCTTTGCTTATCCAGATTTTCTACATCTTCCTTGAAGAGTATATCTACTTCCGTAATGAGAAACTCTTCGGCTTTTTTCTTTAAAAAAACATTTGAGGGGCGCCTGGGTGGCTCAGTGGGTTAAGCCTCTGCCTTCCGCTCAGGTCATGATCTCAGGGTCCTGGGATCGAGCCCCGCATCGGGCTCTCTGCTTAGCAGGGAGCCTGCTTCCCCCTCTCTCTCTGCCTGACTCTGCCTACTTGTGATCTCTCTGTCAAATAAATAAGTAAAATCTTAAAAAAAATTTTTGATAATCACGAGTGGTCACTGTAAGCTGGTGGCTCAGACGGGCTTCCTGTGTTCCTGTTCTCAGGGAGCTCCCAGTAAAGGTGGAAGTAACCCGTGCATCCAGAGAGAGAGGAATGGATACATGGAATGCGGTATGGAATACAGTGGACGACCATCCAGCCACAGAAAGGAATGGAATCCTGAGATACGCTACAACATGGATGCCACGAACAGAAGATGTGGTGGGTGAGATGGGCCAGATACAAAAGGACAGATACTGTGTGATCCACTCACACGAAGTACCTGGAATTGTTACATCCACAGAGACAGGAAGTAGGATGGTGCTTGTGGGGGCTGGAGGAAGGGGGAAATGGGATCGGGTTTCAGTTTGGAAGGATGAGAAAGTTCTGAAGATGGGACGGTGGTGGGGTTGTACCACAATGTGAATGTACTTAATGCCACAATACACTTAAAAATGGTTAAAATGGCTAAATTTTATGTTATGTATATTTTGACCCAATTAAAAAAAAATCCATCTAGGAATCTTTAAAAAAAAGTCCATCTAGAAAGTTCACGGAGTAAGGATAACCACACAGCTTGACATATGCAATGATAAGTAATCTGTTTTTATATATTTGGCAAATCTTAATGCATTCAAAATGATAAAATATCTTTTTTCTTACACTGAAAGAAAATGCACTGAAATGCACTTTTTGTTATATATATTTTACCACAATAAAAAGGCTTAAAAAAAAAAGTACTGATACATGCAACCAAAAAAACTAGGCTGAAGCCTGGACTATTGTTGGTCCCTTTTGAGTCCTTACAAAGAGGGTGCTGGGCGAGGGGAGGCATCCGCCAGCATCCTGTTGGTGACCTGTGCCGATCAGTATCACAATGCCAGCACTTAGTAACCACACAGCCTAAGAAAGCTCAGAGAGGTCCCACACTGCAGTGCAACTCAGTTCAAGTTCCACAAGGGATGGGGAGGAGGAGTAGGCCACGGGAGGAGCGGAGGGGAAGATGCATTCATGGCAGAAATGCACAGAAGTGTGAAACCCATGTTTTGCATGGACAGTGTTGAGGGGCTCAGGGCACCTGGGGCGTGAGGCTGAGGGGGCTGGAGAGAAAGGACAGGACTTCTTAAGGGGTTTGTTAAAAAAGGTAAAAGCCAAAGCCACCTTTTATTGCTTGTTTGCTATCTCTTCTTCTCCATAACCTTGACCATGGCAAGGCCCCATTTCACAGATGAGAGGATGGAGTGATAGTTCCACAACTCCCTCCCTTTCAGAGCTGCTTCTACACTACTCTTGGGGTGGGGGCCAGGCGCCAAGATGCCTTCACCTTTGTCTCCTTCAGTAACCCATCAGGATCAGCCAGCCAGCCCTTAGACCTCCTTGGAAAAACTGACTCATGAGGGTTGAAGAAATTAAGGTCTCTTCCTCCACTCCAGAGTCTTAACCCACTGAGCTCTTGCAGAAGGTCCTAAAGGGCTGCTGTATTTCTTAATTCCAGGGAGCGCAGTTCATATTGTCAGCTGGGTACCTTCTGGAATTGTACAGTGCACAGCCTGGGCAGCTGTACCAGACCTCTCTGGAGCTACGGACGCACTTCTTCCCCTCAGGAAGATGATGCTGGGCTTCTGAGAATTCAAGCCCAAGGAGTTGTGTCTGAAATTCCAGTGTTAAAAATTCGGGGTGACAAGATCCAACATCCAACACGCTGCTAGGTACTCTTCAATGTAAATTCTGCTGGAGACCTTGTTGTTCCTCAGCCTTTGCTGTTTGGCTTGACCTGGCTTGGATGCCTTCTGTCACCACAGACAACCTTGGATCGCCGGGATTTTTGTGTACTCTGGAACCCTGAGATTCCTCAAAGGTGCCTGTGTGCTGCCTCAGGACTGAGGTGGGCTGGGGAGGGAAGGCTCTGCTCTTATAAGGTTTATATTTTGAATTATGAAAACTTTTGTCCAAAGAGATTTCCTAGCTTTTATTTATTTTTTTAAATGCAGTTTGAAACTTTCTGTTCTAGATAGATTTACCCTGGATTTGACCCAACCCTGCCTGACAAGTGAGTGGCCTGGCGGCAGGGCACAGGGCTGGGGAACCCCAGCTCCAGCCTGCTCTCTGCTGGAGTCAGATTTCGGTGGGAGGGAAAAGTGTGGGTGAGGGAGGGCTGGGAAGGGTGTAAAGTCTAGAGCTTAAGGGGCTGCCTGCAATCAGTGGGAATCTCCCCACACCCAACCCTGGTCCTAGCCACTGGACTCTCACATACACAGCCGTAATAGCCCCAAAGCTGGTCTCCTGGCATCCTCTTGCCCCCCTTACAATCCACTTGCCACACAGAAGCCTGGGGAAACCTTTCAAAAACTTACAGCGGATCTCATCACTCCCTGATTCTGGCCCTCTAATGGCTTCCAGTTATTTTCAGCATAAAATCAAACTCTTCACCATGGCCTCCCAGCCCCCCTGACATTGGCCTCTGCCTCCTCTCTGACCTAATCTCATGCCGCGCTCCTCTTCAGTTCATGGAAGCTTCCCCACTACACTGCTTCTTTCTCTTCCTTAAATATACCTGTTACTCCCACCACAGTGCCTTTGCACTGGCTGTTCCTTCCTCCGGGAAGGCTCTTCCTCCTCCAGATTTTCTTATGACTGGGCCTCTTCCCACCAGTCAGGTCTCAGCTCCAGTATCACACCCTCAGGGAAGCCTCCCCCAACCAGCCCAGTCGAGCAGCCTCTCCCTGCCCTGTAACTCCCTAGCATGTGACCTGATTTCTTTCATTCATAGCACGTATCCACGTCTAGAATTAACTTGTTTGTGTGTTTATAAGTATTGTCTGCCTCCATCTCCAGATTACAGGTTCCAGAGTATAGGGACCCCTTTGGCTGGTTCACCACTGTTTCCAGCACCTGGAATAGCATTCTGGGCCAACACTCAATGAGTCTTTGTTAAATGCATGAATATAAGATGAGCTGAGAAATTTGGCCACGAAGAGATACAAGGCGCATCCAGGAGGCCTAGATAGAGCTGAATTGGGTGGGTGACAGGTCCTCTTTTGGAAGGACAGAGACCCTACTCCCTGGGATTAAGAAAGTGATTTTTCTCCGAGCCAGAGTCTGTCAACTCCTACCATCCAGGCCAGCGCAAGTCCAACTGTGATGGAGCCCCAGATTCTTCCTGGTGCTGGACCTCACTGACCTACATGCCCCATCACCATATCCTCAATGTCTAGGATTCTCCAGTGGGAACCCGACAGGGGAGCCTGGAGCACACGTTGCTTGGAAGGACACACGATAACAAATGACAGCTTTCATCGGGGGAATGCCTACAGTGAGGTGGTATATTTATTAAGGACCCAAGCTGCTCCAGAGCTGAACTCCAAGGCTCAAGGCCTGACACCACCACTTTGTAGCTCTGTGACCCCGGGCTAGTAATGGGAGTAATGGGGATGACAACAGTACCCATCTTAGAGGGTTTCTGAGAGGATTCGAGCACCCAGGAGAATTCTAGTAATGAAGGGTTAGGTAATTTACCTAGATTGCCACATTACGTGTGAGTATTATTACCAAGGATTAGGTACTTACTGAGCATTTATATGGGTTGGGAACAGTGGTAAGCATTTTGTTATCTCATTTAATCCTGGAAAGGGTTCATAATTATCCCCATCTTACAGATCGGTAGGCTGAGGTTCAGAGAGCTGAACTGACTTGTCCAAGGTCATCCAACCAGCAAACCGAGATCTGTCTGCTTCCAAGTTCTTTTCAATACATATCACTGTGTTTCTACAAGGCAGAGAGTTTTCCAGGGTCCCCTAAACCAGGCTAGGTTAGGCTGCTTGTTGCGTTCTTCTCCCCACCTTCCCGGCAGGGCACTCCCAGCCCCGGTCCCTCCCCTTGGCTAAGAGCTGGCTGTCTGGCCGGCGTTCCTGTCTGGGGGCATTTCAGGCTGCCAGCCTCATTTTGCTTTCCGTGCACACAATCGGGAACAGCGACAAACTGCATGGAAGGCATCACTGGCGGGGGTGGGGGTGGGGTGTCGGATTTATCAACAGCTTCCTTCTGCTCCCCGGATGTGCCAGCGCCGGCCCTCCAGCCTGTGATCTGACATCACCGAGCCCTTAGAAAAATTCCACCCCAGGTCGGAGCTGAGGCACCTGGAGGCCCGCTCGCTGCTCCTGCGCGCCACCTCGAGGACATTGCAGTTACTACACCGAGAGGCAAGCCCAGCTGCTGGGTGAAAAGTCAACAATTCAGACAGCTGGGTCCTAAGGACAGCTCGATTAAGGGCAGTCTTCCTCCTTGTCACAGTGGGGCCCGGCGGGTTTTGCTCCCTGATGCCCCACCTACAGTAACACCTTTGCACCTTCCAGTGCCACTGCCGGACAGGCCCTCTCCTGGCTTGTCCACCAAACTCCTCCTCATCTCTCAATTCTGAGCACAAATACATTATCTTAGAGGAAGTCTTCCTTGACTTCTCAAGTCATATTGAGACTCTCTTCCTATGTCCTCATCGAATGTTATACCTTCAAAAATTTTTTTTTGTTTAAGAAGCATTTGGAAAACAAAAACAAAAAGCATTTTGGTCTCTGCCTCCATGTCGGTGATTTGCCACATGAAGCCAAAGATCATGAGTTTACACTTTTGCCTGGGCTTAGAGGCTGCAGCTGGCGGGCTCCAAATGAATTTTGTTTGCCCTACTGTGTCTCAGAAAAATATGAATACATTGTCCATATTTAAAATTGGGAGTTTCAGGGGTGCCTGGGGGGCTCAATGGGTTAAAGCCTCTGCCTTCGGCTCAGGTCATGATCCCAGGGTCCTGGGATCGAGTCCCACATCGGGCTCCTTGCTCGACAGGGAGCCTGCTTCTCCCTCTGCCTCTGCCTGCCTCTCTGTCTGCCTGTGCTCTCTCTCTCTCTCTCTCTAACTAATAAATAAATAAAATCTTAAAAAAAAAATAGGAAGACACGGCACACAGGGCCTGCATTTCCACAAAGCAAGAAATAGCTGGGCTGGATAGTGAGTGCCCCCTTCAGACAGAGAGGTACCCTCCAGTCTGCCATGGTCTCCACTAGTCTCCCACTGTATGCACATGACCTTGGTCCTTGGAGCATGTTAGGTTTGCAAGGAGGTGCTCAACAAACACACTCATTGGATGGATGGATGGATGGATGGATGGATGAGTGGATGAGTGGATGGATGGATGGATGGATAAATGGATGGATGGATGGGTGGATGGATGGATGGATGGATAAGTGGATGGACAGATGGACGGATGGATGGATGGATGGATGGATGGATGGATGGATGGGTGGATGGGTGGATGGATAGATGGATGGGAAAGATGAAATCGAGAGGGAGAGTGTACAGGAAACAGTGTACAGGAAACAGTAGATAAGGTGGATTTACAAGACTTCCTTGTATTTCTCTGGATTGCCCACCCCCAATATGGAACCAGCAGGAAAGGGCACAACTGCTCTAAGGACAAACGTATTCTGCTTGACTGACCTTCAGAAAAAGAATACATTACAGGAGGGAGTCAGGAGACTTCAAGGTCACAAGGCTAAGTCAGGAAAGGAATACAGAGGTATAAATCCTTACACAAACATGAAATGTTTTTCTTATAACATCACACCCAGAACTGGACTAGTGGTGTTTCCTTTTGGGATAGAACAATCCTTCATTATGCAGGTCTGTCCTTCATGTTCCAGGAGATTTAGCATCTCTGGCCCCTGCCTAGTAAATGCCTTCCTGCTCCTGCCTCTCTCCCACTGCAGATCGAATGTTTGTGTCCCCTATAAAGTCATATGTTGAAGCCCTAACCCCCAATATGATAGAATTTGGAGGTGAGGCCTCTGACCAGTGATTTGGTTTAGATGAAGGTAGGGCCCCATGATGGGATTATTGGCCTTATAAGAAGAAAAGAGACCAGAGCTCACTGTGTGTGTGTGTGCGTGTGCATGTGTGTGTTGTGCAGACACAGTGAGAAGGTAGCTATCTGCAAACCAGGCAAAGGGCCATCATCAGGAACTGAGTTGGCTCGCACCTTGGCCTTCCCATCTCCAGAACTGTGAGGAATAAATATTTGTTGTTTAAGTCCATATTTCATTACAGCAGTCTGAACTAAGATACTCCCTCATCACAGTGACAACCAAAAATACCTCTACGAATTTCTAAATGGCTTTCCACTGAGAACCACTCGTGCAGAACCAGGATGACCCTGGGTCCTCCATTCTTAGGCCTCAGTCATGGAAGACATCACCATCTGGCCACAGAACTCTTCCCTTCAGAGGCAGGATGTGGCCTCAGACTCCAACTCCAAGCCGCAGCACTCCCCAGATCCGCCACTCAACAGGAGGCACTTGGCAGCCATTTTGGCCCACAGGAGTACAGCACCCCATCAATATCCCAGGACTGTTTAATCTTCAAAAACCTTAAATGGCCTAATTTTTGTGCCCCTTTTCTTTACAGTGGTAGTCTTACTAGTACGTTAGGCCTAAAATAACTGTGCGGCTCCACACATAGTCTCCTGGAAGCCAACACCTTTACCAACCTAACCTGCTTGCCTGGGCATCCAATATGGCCCCCGGACATGAATCACTAGCTTTGATCCACCTCTACATCACTTCCTTCTGCTCTGACCTCACCCTGGACCACAGCTCACACTCCCTCTTCCAGTCACAATCTCTCCTTAGCCACCTCATCAAGGTCCGTGGCTTCAAACACTAGATCCATACTAATGAGTCTGGAACTCAGATTTCTAGCCCAGATATTTTTCCTGAACTCTAGCTTGGTGTACCCTAAGTGCCTTCAACTTCTCCATCTGAATGACTAGGACATGCCTGAAACCCAACACATCCCCACCTCAGCTCTGTATCACCTGTTGCAGCCCGAGTTAGACACAGTCTTCCCCATTCTGTCCTTGCCAGCGCTCAAGAGAAAAGTCTTGGGGTCTGACTCTTGATAATCTCTGGTACCCCTCCCCAGTCTGTCAGGAAACCCACCGTCATATCTTACCTGAATTACTGAGTAGCCTACTGGCTGGGCTCTGCTCCTGCCCTTGGCCCCAACAGCCCATTCTCAGCACAGCAGCCGAAGGCATTCTGGTAAATTCCCTCGTGGGGCTCCTGTTCCACTCCATCCTCCAACTCTCCTGCCTCAGTTTTCCACGCCAGCCCTGGCCACTTCACCACCTCCTGACCCTGCCAGTCAGGGTCCTGGCTTGGAATGATCCGGAGATCTGCATGGCTCATTCCTTCATCTCTCTGAAAGGTTTGTTCAAAGCCACTATTCAAATGACCATTCTTCCTAACCCCCTCACTCTGCCCTGTTGTCTCCACAATGCTCGTCACCTTCTAAATCACTGCCTGATTTATCTATTCTATGGATTGCCTCTCACCCCTTGTTAGGATATAGGGCTCATGACCGCGGAGATTTTTCTTTTGTTCATTGATGTGTGTATCCTTGGCACCTAGAACAGTTCCTGGCACATAGTTGCCCCTCAATAAATATTTGATGAATAAATAACTTGCTGACTTATGCTATTTTGGGTACCTAAAATGCAGAGTTCCCACTCCAGGGATAAGCTCTCCAGACTTCTGTCCTCACTGGGCTCAACTTGACCTTGAGAATATTCCCTAGATAGTGTTGGGGCAATAGTGACTGGTCAGCCACCCCAGTGAAGGAGCCATCCCTCTGATTCAGGGTCCCATTCAGTCTTCCTGTGTAGGTCCTAGAGTCGGCAAGAAACATAATATACGAGGCTTTCTACTTTCCTCTGCCCCCAGGCTGTTTCCATGAAAGCAGAGAGGGGAACACATGCTGAACAGCACCTCTGGGATGGAGAAGCCCGTGACTTCTTTTACCTTTCCATCGGTGGCCTTTTTGGAGAGGAGCTGGCTGAAGACTTGGAGTCCACAGAGTCTCTCCTGAAAGAAGAGAAATTGGAGATGAGACCCTTTAAGTTAGCACCAAGACGATCTAGAGAGCTCAGAGGCTGGGGAGAAAGCTCCCAGGAGCCAGGCCTGCTGGGCTGAGTGTGGTGGAACCCACCAGGACCACAGCTGTCTGGAGACAAAGCTCTAAGTCATGCGGGCTGGACACCTGTACCTACCCTCCATTGAATGACGCAATCGAGGGAAGGAGGTCTTTTACGTGCCGTGTACGTTATGTGTGTTATGTATGTATTACTAATGTTTATTTTTTTGGCAAGTTTTTTTTAAGTAATCTCTATACCCAAACTGGGGCTCGAACTTACAACCCCTGGATCAAGAGTCGCGTGTTCTACCGACTGAGCGAGCCAGGCACCCTCACACCTTTACTTTGTGTTACTAATTATTAATCATTAATTCTCAGCAGACTCCCCTCCTCCTTGCTGTCAGGCGGCCCTTGGCTAGCTGGAGTCCATGGAGATTGGCATTCCTGGGACTGCCTATTCTCAGGAGGAGCCAAGGAGCCGGAAAAGATCAGCTTCAGCCTCCCCTGAGGGCACCTTACTTAGGAGAAACGGAGAAAAGCACACAGGCCTTGGAGATAGTAGAGCTGTTAAAATGACAAGAGCTGGGGGCACCTGGGTGGCTCAATGGGTTAAGCCTCTGCTTTTGGCTCAGGTCCTGATCTCAGGGTCCTGGGATCGAGCCCCGAATCGGGCTCTCTGCTCAGCAGGGAGCCTGCTTCCTCCTCTCTCTTTGCCTGTCTCTCTGCCTACTTGTGACCCCTCTCAAATAAATAAATAAAATCTTTTAAAAAAATGACAAGTGAAATAGTGCATAAAATCAGATGCATACTATTTCTAAAGTCACACAAGAAAACCAATGCCTAGGAGGAAAAAAGATTGAAAGAAAATGTGATTGGGGCTCCTGGCTGGCTCAGCCAGTAGAGAATGGGACTCTTGATCTCAGGTAATAAGCTGGAGCCCCATGTTGGGTGTAGAGATTACTCAAAAGAAAAAAAAAATCTAGAGGGCCTTGAGTAGCTCAGTTGTTAAGCATCTGCCTTAAGCTCTGGTCATTATCTCAGGGTCCTGGGAACGAGCCCCACAACAATGCTCTCCACATCAGGCTCCCTGCTGGCGGGGAGCCAACTTCTCCCTCTCTCTCTGCTCCTCCCCCTGCTCCTGCTCTCTGGCTCTCTCAGATAAATAAAATCTCCAAAAATAAAAATTAAAAAAATCTTAAAAAGAAGGGGGGGGAAGAAGGAAAATACAACCATGGTTATAGTAGGGTGATGGGATCAGGGTGAAAATTTCATTTCTATTCTCCAAAATGCATGTAGCTACATTCTCTTTATGCTATCTAATACGTTTACCCCTTTT
>RCUC01156489.1:0-20417 GCA_003697995.1 Taxidea taxus jeffersonii
TATGCTTTATAATCTATAGATACTTCATTCTTTTGTATCTACTCAATATTTTATCACCCTCTCAAAATAAAACAAAACAGAAAAGTAGTGAGATGGAATTTTCAGTGGGAAGAATAAGGGAAGCAGTTTATATGGGTCTATCAGCCAGCTATTTGAATAAAAGGTGAGGACCCCGAAGTGGGGAAAAATGGGATTGAAGAGAGAAGTGAGAGACAAGACAGAGCAGGAACTAATAGGTGAGGAGCCATAGTAGGTGTCAGGTACAAAGCATCTGAAAATGCCTTTTATATTTTGAGCTCTGAGCTGAGATGGTGAAATTTAATTGCAAGATAATATGTTAAGTCAAGAGCAGCAGATTTTTGGCAACGAGTCAATAGTAAATATTCTAGCCTTTGCAGACCATACTGCAATGTCTCTGTTGTAACTATTCAACTCTGCCTTTGTAAAGTGCAAGCAGCCACACACAATATAAAAACAAATGGGTACATCTGTGTCCAAAAAACTGTATTGATAAACACTAAAATTTGAATAATTTTTATACACCATAAAATATTATTTTTAATTTTTTTCCAAATAGTTAAAATCATTTAGCTCACAGGAAGTACAAAAACAGGGTCAGATTTGGCCCACGGGCTGTAGTTTTTCTACCCCTAAGTTAAGTGACTATGATGCAATAAAGTAGTGAAACTGAGTGTACAGTTTGAAATATTAATTTTATCTACATTAACTTATTTTCTCCATCTTTCTAATTCCTAGATTCTCCTTTAAGATTCAGCTTAATTTGGGTGCCTGGGTGGCTCAGTCGGTTGGGTGTCTGCCTTCAGCTCGGGTCATGGTCTCGGGGTCCTAGGATCCAATCTGGTGCTGGGCTTCTTGCTCAAGAGGGAGCCTGCTTCTCCCTCTCCCTCTGCCCCTCTCCCCTGCTCACATGCGAGTGCAGCGTGGATGCTCTCTCTCTCAAATAAATAAATTAAAAAAATTGTTTTTTTAAAGATTCAGCTTAATTAAAAAAAAAAAGAATTTTATTTATTTATTTGACAGAGAGAGATCACAAGTAGGCAGAGAGGCAGATAGAGAGGGAAGCAGGCTCTCCACTGAGCAGAGGGCCCGATGCAGGGCTCAACCCCAGGATCCCAAGATCATGACCTGAGCCGAAGGCAGCGGCTTAACCCATTGAGTCACCCAGGCGCCCTCAGCTTAGTTTTTTGACTTGATTCTTTTAGAGCAATTTTAGATTTACAACAAAATTGAGAAGGAGGTACAGGGATTTCTCTTATAACCTCTGCCCCTACATATGCATAGCCTTCCCCATTCTTAACCTAACTCACTGGAGTGGTACTTTTCTTTTTGTAATCACGGATGAAGCTACATTGACATATCATAATCACCCAAAGTCCATAGTTTACCATCAGATTCACTCCTGTTATATACTCTGTGGATCTGGATAAATGTATAACGATATAAATCCATCACTGTAATATCATACTGAGTAGTTTTACTGCCCTAAAAATCCTCTGTGCTCTATTCATCTTTTACCTGCCACCTTTTGCAATCACTGATCTTTTTATGGTTTCCAAAATTTTGCTTTTTTAAGAATGTCATATAGTTGAAATCATACAGTATGTAGCCTTTTCTGACAGACTGCTTTGTCTTAATAATATGTATTTAAGTTTCCTCCATGTTTTCTCATGGCTTGTTAGCTTATCCTTTTTTAATGCTGGATAATATTCCATTGTCTGGATGTCCCACAGTTTATTTATCCATTGACCTACTAAAGGACATCTTGGTTGCTTCCAAATTTGGGCATTTGTGAATAAAGCTGCTATAGCCATCTGTGTGCAGATTTTTGTGTGGACATTAAATTTTCAACGCCTTTGGGTAAATAAAAAGGATCACCACTGCTGAATCATAGGGTAAGAGTTTGGTTTTGTAAGAGACCACCAAGCTAAACTGTCCTCCAAAATGGATGTAACATTTTACATTCCCATCAGCAATGAATGAGAGTCCCTCCACATCCTCCCCAGAATTCAGTGTTCAGATTTTGGTCATTCTAATAGGTGTGAAGTGGTGTCCTATTGTTGTTTTAATTAACATTTCCCTGATGGCATAGGATGTAGAGAAACTTTTCATATGCTGCTCGCCATCTATATGTCTTTTTGGGTGAGGTGTTTGCTAAAGTCTTGCTCATTTTTTGACTGGGTTGTTTGTTTTCTTATTGTTAGGTTTTAAGAGTTCTTTGCATATTTTGGAGAACAGTCCTTTATCTGATGTGTTTTTGTAAATATTTTCTCCAATTTGCAAATATTTTTGCCCAATGATATTGAGATTGCCTTTCAGAGAGCAGGAGTTTTTAATTTTAATGAGGCCCCTCTTATTAATTATTTATTTTATGGATCATGTCTTTTGGTGTTCTATCTAGAAAGGCATCACTGTACACACCCAAGGTCATCTAGGTTTTCTCCTGTGTTAACTTCTAGTTTTATAGTTTTGCATTTTATATAAACCTAAGGCTTATGGTCCATTTTGAGTTTATTTTTGTGAAGGAGTAGGGTCTGTGTCTAGAAAACTTTTTTTTTTTTTTGCATGTGCATGTCCAGTTTTTCAATAAGCACCACTTCCTGAAAAAACTATCTTTGCTCCATTGTATTGGCTTTGCTTCTTTGTCAAGATCAGTTGACTATAGGTATGGGGGTCTATTTCTGGGATCTTCATTCTGTTCCACTGATCTATTTGTCTATTCATTTACCAATACCACACTGTGTTGATTACTGTAGCTTTACAGGAAGCCTTGAAGTTATGTAGTGTCATCCCTCCAACTTTCTTCTCCTTCAAGATTGTGTAGACTATTCTGTGTCTTTCACCTCTCATATAAACTTTCAAATCAATTTGTTAATATATGTTGAATAACTTACTTGGATTTTAAGACTGCATTGAAACTATAGATCAAGTTGGGAAGAAATGACATCTTGACAACCTTGAGTCTGTTCAACACGAAATATCTCTCAATCTCTTCAGTTCTTTGATTTCAGTCATCAGAATTTTGTAGTATTCCTCATATAGATCTTGCATATATTTTGTTAGGTTTGTATCTAAGTATTTCATTGTTGAGGATGTTAATATAAATGGCACTGTGTTTTTAATTTCAAATTCTACTTGCTCTTTATTGGCATATAGGAAGGTAATTGACTTTTGTGTATTAACCTTGTATCCTACAAGGATAATTACTATTTGTTATAATTGCTCATTAGTTCCAGGAGAGGTTTTTTTGGTTGATTCTTTTGGATTTCTACATAGACTATCATGTTATCTGTGAACAAAGATAGTTTTATGTCTTCCTTCTTCCTTCCCAATCTGTATAGCATTTATTTTATTTTCTTGACTTACCACATTAGCAAGGACTTCCAGGACAATGTTGAAAAGGAGTGATGAGGGACGCCTGGGTGGCTCAGTTGGTTAAGCGGCTGCCTTCAGCTAGGGTCATGATCCCAGCATCCTGGGATCGAGTCCCGCATCGGGCTCCTTGCTCGGCGGGGAGCCTTCTTCTCTCTCTGCCTCTGCCTGCCACTCGGTCTGCCTGTGCTCACTCTCTCTGACAACTAAATAAATAAAATCTAAAGAAAAGAAAAGAAAGGGGGTGATGAGAGGGAACATCCTTGCTTTGTACCTGATCTTAGTTGGAAAACTTCAAGTTTCTCACCATGAAGTGAGATGGTAACTGTAGGTTTTTTGTAGATAGTCTTTAGCAAGTTGAGAAAGCTCCCGTCTATTCCTAATTTGCTGAGAGTTTTTATCATGAATGAGTTTGGATCAGTTCACTGTTTACTTTTCTCCAACACACCATGATCTTTCCTTAGGAACAAATAACTCCCAACTAATTGTGTGTGTATGTGTCTGTTTTCATTCGATGCTTATAGCCTTGTTACATATCTTAGTATTGAGACCCAGACAAAGTGTTATCCTTTCTTATTTCCCTTAAAGTGCCTAGCACAGTGCTCAATACATGGCCTGTGGTCTATAACTATTTAACTTAATGCATGAAAGAATAAATAAAATTGGAATTCATCCTGAAGTCATCAAATTAATTCTTCCTTAATGGTTGAGTATAAAGTGTACCAGAATTATACTAAACTTATGTTAATCAATATAAATTACAGGAGTTCACACTTAATACAAATTAACAGCATTTGGAATGTAGGTGAGTTCATTTTATAGTGATACTTGCAAATAAAACAGATGTATGTTCAAATTACAGTCCAATTAATCACATCCTATGTATCATTCAGTGTCCTGTCAGAAAACAAAAAACCAAAAAACAAGCCATTCTATGTATTCCAAACAGAGAAAAACAGTGTGGAAATATAGTTTGCAGGCTTTCTGCAATGACAGTAGGGAAGAGAGTATATGAAAGCAAATGGGAGCTGAGGGATAAGAGATACTCATGGCAGAGTCCACCCTGTGACTCCTTAGCATCCAGATACACCCCCTTCTGCTGTAGTCAGATTTCTGTATAATGGTATTAAAATTGTCTTGCTTCCACCTAAGAGACTAATCCTCATACTAATAAAGGTATGCATACCCTCTCCTAAAAAGTGGAGACACCAAATCCTGTCTACGTCTATGTTTCGGTAACATTAAACTAGCCAGAATTCCATCTGTATATTCTATAACTTGAAGACTAAATTCCCACAATTAACCATCACCAACACTCCTTATATCAAACTACAGAGGAAAGAGAGAGTAGAAAAGTGACTGACATATACGAATACATGCATAAAAAAGGAAATAGGTACACTCTTATTGATCTCAATTCTGAAAATGAACATGGGTCTGTAGTTGATATTTATAACTTCTTATCTTACAGTCCATTCATTCCTTTGCCTTTGCCCCCAGCCAGCATCTCAGTTTGTTACATTTCTTCCTCTAGTGGCAAACCCATATTTCATTCCCATAAGTCTTTATCTTTAGTAGTGCTGATTTTATTGGGTTGCTGTAGTTTTCATTTATTATTGAGCTTAGAAGTAGTAAGAGATGCCTATTGGTAGGAATACATTGTCAGTACTAAAATCCCTGGAATCACAACCCCCCACCCCATCTCCACTTGGCAGAGGGTAATCAACTCTGTGTTCCAGGGTCCCTCTCCCTCTGTTTTCCCCTGCTATCCCAACATGTGATAGGTTACTTTTCTTCCCTAATTAAGCATTTTGAGCTGCGAGTCATTTGTAATGATTTATGGCAGCTGTGCTTTTGCCAATCTTACACAGTATTTTTCTTATTACTTAATTGTTTTAGCAGTGCTTCAGCCATTAGTTTCTGAGTTCTGAAAACAGGAAACAGAAGTCTTCTATTATAGACGCCTGCCTAATTAGCTCAGAGGCTGCCTAATGGGGGCTATTAAAAATGCAAATGAGGTGTGATCAAACAGTGAAAAGTTTGGTCCTGACAGAATATACTAATGCATTTCCCCCCCTGCAAAATATACCACAATCCTGAATGTAGATTTCTTCCTTCCTTCCTTACCAGGTGAAATAGCTTTTTTTGTGGTGATTGGATTCTTTCTTCCTCACTGGGCAGGGCTACAGTTTAAGCAAAGTACTTAGGGAAATCATTTTTATTTCCCACCCCTCAGTCTAAGGCAGTGGTTCTCAAACTTTAGTATGCCTCAGAATAACTGGAGGGCTTATTAAAACAGATTCCTGAGACCACTCCCTGATTTCCAATTTGGTAGGTCTGGCAAGGGATCTAGGAACTTGCATTTCAACCAGTTGCTAGGGAGTGCCAGAGTCATGTAGTATTTGTCCTTTTGTGACTTTGTGATATCCTCAGCTTCATCCACATTGTCACATATTACAGGATTTCCTTCTTTCTTAAGGCTGCATCCTCCCTTGGTATTTCACTGGACATTTATACCACATTTTCTTTATGTATTCTTCTGTTGATAGACATTAAAGGTTGTTTCCACTTCTTGGCTATTGTGAATAATGCTTCAAGCAATGAACATGGAAGTGCTAAGATCTCTTCAAGATCCTGATTTCAATTCTTTTGGATACTCAGAAGCATGACTCCTGGGGTCATGTAGTAGTTCAGTTGTTAATTTTGGGGGGGAGCCTCCATACTCTTTCCCACAATGACTGTACAATTTTGCATTCCCACCAACAGTGCACAAGTGTTCCAATTTCTGCATCTCCTTACCAACACTTGTTGTCTTTTGTCTTTTTGATAATATCCATTCTAATAGGTGGGAGGTGATATCTCATATATTAAGATGTCCATACTACCCAAAGTGCTCTATAGATTCAATGCATTTGTTATCAAAATCCCAAAAGTGTTTCCTACATACATGGAAAAAAATAATTCTGTAGGAGTGCTTGGGTGGCTCAGTCTATGAAGTGTCTGCCTTCAGCTCAGGCCATGATCCCAGGGTCCTGGGATCAAGCCCCACATGAGGCTCCCTGCTCAGGGGGAGCCTACTTCTCCCTTTCCTCCCCACTTGTGCTCTCTCTTGTATCATTACCTGTCTCTCTCTATCAAATAAATAAATAAAAATAAAATCTTTAAAAAATAATTCTATAAAATTCATATGGAACCACAAAAGTCTGAATAGCCAAAACAATCTTGAAAAAGAATAAACCTGGATTCATCACACTTCTTGATTTCAAAATATACCACAAAGCTATATTAATTAAAACAGTATGGTACTGACATGAAGACAGACATATATAGCAATGGAATAGAATAGAGAGCCCAGAAATGCATACATATATGGTCAACTGATGTTCAACAATGGTGCCAACAATACACAATGGGGAAAAGATAGTCTCTTCAACAAACAATAGTGGGAAAACAGGTTATCCACATGCAAAAGAATGAGATTAGACCTGTTAATCAATAAAATGAAAAGACAATCTGAAGAATGGGAGAAAATATGTAAGAAGCTCCTATGACTCAACAGCAAAAAAAGCTAATAACCTGATTTAGAAATGGGCTAAAGACTTTAGTAGACATTTCTCTAAAGAAGACATACAAGTGGCTAAAAGGTTATGAAAGATGGCCAACATTGCTAATCACCAAAGAAATGTAACCCAAAGCCACAATAAGATATCATGTCACATCTATTGGGATGGCTTTTTCTTAATTAGCAACAGGAATGGCTTAGTTAAACCAAGTGTTGACTCATTTGGACAGTTTTTCTGACCCTCTGTCAACCCAAATCAGGGTTATGTGCACATTCTTTAAGATTGTATTATTGTCATATGACCTGGGACATGATGGATCTAGGTTTTGTGGAGTCTGAAGCTTATATAATTTGAGGAATCTTCTTTATAAGAAAGAATTTTAGGAATTAGTATAAAATTGAGTGAAGATCCCTGAAGTTTCTCAGTTAATTTGCCCTTGCACCACCTTATCAGTTCTGGATATCTTCCTCACTAGATAGTGAGTTCCTTGTGGACTAGGATTGAATCTTATTTGTCTCTGTGGTCCCATAACCTATGGTCCCCTGCCCTCATCTTGCTCCTGGCAGTGACCAAGGAGTTCCACCGCTTCTTTTCCTTCTTTCCCTCTGTCTATTCACAGCTCAGGACCTGATTATATTTGGACTCTTGAAAGAAAAGGATCTGAGCAGAGCACTCTGCCCTGGTTATCCTCCTACTACTCTCTATGGAAGCAGGTAGAAAGAGGAGGAAGAGGCCACGCTGGTGGCATTGTGCATGAGGGACATACAGCCTGTGGGACTTAGCCCAAGACCCTGAAGGAGGACATCAGCAATTAGTGTTCCACATGTTGGCCTCACAAAACAGTGTTCTCCAGATTTGATAAGCTAAAGTCAAGTGCTGTCTTTTCATCTTTTCGTTGGTGTATTAATGAAAAAGAAGCATCCTATTGATTGTAATTCTTAATGCTGCTGTTCACGCCTCACCCAGTGGACTTGAATATTCTGAGAAGGGCTCCAGCTTGAAGGTGCCCTGGCTGCCAGCCACCACTCTCTAGGTCTCCTCGCCTCTGGCTGCTCCTTTGTGGCTAGAATACAAAATGAGGGAAAGGCAGTGTGGGCCACAGTCTGCAGGTAGTTGGGGTGCTCTTACAGAAAGCCTGAACACCTCAATGGATCCCAAGAAGTAATCGGCTTTCCCTACTTCTCCCCTCAGTCTCCATCTTCAGAGTCTGGGCTCTTCCATTCTGATTCATGCTGAAGATCCTGCTTCCCTCATCAAACTGGTAGCTGGCTGGGTAGAGATTTCTCTTCTCTCCTGCCAGTCATATCTCACAGAGAACCCAAGTTATGCTTTGAAGTAGAGGATTCCAAATCTCTCTGTACTCACTGCTTCTTAACTATTCTGGAAAAATGGTTCATGGGCTGCCAAGCCTATCACAAAGGAAAGAGGAGCATCACAGACATTGAGGGCATTTCTGCCACCAGCCAAACCATGGTGCTTGTTCCAGAATAAACGACTGCAGGTGCCCTTGCTCCTGGATCACTTTTCTTGCTTGCCATGTGGCCTCTTGTCACTGGCTGCTGCTCATCTTGCCACTTCTTCAATTCAGATGACCCTGATAGAACTTTATCCTTTAATTAGACAATTAACACATCTCCACCGAACAGGATTTGTCCTTGTTGGGCTGGGGAAAGAAACTTCACATCATGGGGAAAAGAGGAAACACTAAGGCAATGTGTGGGAAGTGCAAAGAGAACTGGTTTGGCCTTTGTCAAGGGGCAGTGGTGGCGTGGTCGGCAGCTTTCAGAGCTACTCTTCCCGGGGCAGGGGCCGAGATCCAGTTCTTAACAGTTTGCAAACATACAGTGGTACTTGGGTTATTGAGGGAGGGACAGGTTGGGCTCCTCCTTGGTGAGCTTGTACTTTTGCCCTTCCTTTCCTTCGCCTCTTCAGGCTTTATAAAACTGGCCATCATTCACGCTAGATTTCTTCTGTACTCATCCCAACACTAAATCCTCTCCCCGCTGGACTGCTCCTGTATTGCTCAACTTCCCCCGCCCTTCTCGTTGGGCAGACACTGTCCTGAGCTGACAGCCCCAGAGGTGTCAGAATACAGCTCCAAGGCGAGGCATAATCATAGCATGGAGACCCCCCAGCTGCATGGCCCATGGGCTTCAGGGACGCTGACAATTACAGACCCTCAAAGACCAGGGGAATATTCTTCTAGAAATGCTTCCAGGGTGAAAAAGACTAGTTTGGCACCTCTCTCTGGGGCTTTAAGAGTTATTTTTGTCCTTGAAGTCTAATAGCGGGTTATTGGTAATTATAGGAAAAAAATGGAGTGGAAATAAGGGGTTTTTGAGGTTTGTTTTTTTTTCTGGTTCCAGTATTATTTTTTGAATTTCCTATTCAGTTAGATACAACTACTGAGATCATGACCTCTATGATTATAGCAGAAAAAGGCCGCCATCATCCATAAACCTATGATTTATACTTTGTTTCTATCCCTCTAACTGGCATAATTTCTCTGGACACTGAAGAGAAAGGATGTTACCTAAATGCTTGTTTTGCAGGGTGCCATTTCCATGCATCAAGCTCACTTGCAGTAAGGGCGCACGGGGGCCCAGAAGATCTCTCTTCATTGGTGTTTTATTCAGGCACTCAGAATGTTTGCTCTGTCTGATGCTTTCCGTGGCTCCCTACTGCCAACAGACTGAAAGCTCCCTCCTTAGCTGGGCCTTCCATTGCTTCTGCAAGTGACTTGTACACCCTCTCTCAGTCACTCTGTCTCATTCATTCATTCATTCCTCCATTCATCCTAAACACAGATTCACTACCTCTTCTAATGTTGCAGAAGCTGTCCTTGGCTCTGGGGCTATGAAGAAGAATAAACAACACCTTCTTCTGCTGCTCTCAAAGGTCTAGTAATCCCGAAGAAGACAAGAATATAAGTCAAAACCACAAGAAGCACTGTTTGTGACAGTGAGGTAGATGTCTGTTTAGAGCTGAGCAGGAGCATAAAGGAGGAGGAGGAGGAGGAGGAGCCCTGTCTACCCCGGGAATAAGGCTGGAGGAGAACCCGAGAGGTTTGACAGAGAAAGTGGCTGTTATCACATGTGTTGGGAAGCTATTTCAACTGGAGGTGGTGTCCTGAGGAAAGCCAAAGAAATACCGACCAGAGTGTACTCAGGGAATTTTAAGCCAAAAAACAGGTGGCCAGAAAAAGGCTGGAAAGGAGGGTGATGTCCTGAGTATATAGAGCAACACGAAGACCATAGGAGACATTAATGGATACTGTGTTGTGTATGCAGTGTGTGTGTGTGTATGCATATGTGTGTGTGTGTGTGTGTGTGTGTGTGTGTGTGTGTTAAAGCCTATACTTGGGTGACAATGTCTTGGGTGCCTAAAGGAGCAGCACAGAGATAAAGAATCCTTTAAACATGAAAAACATGAATAGTTTAGAAGACATGCAGCTAACTGATTTAATCATGAACTGTGCAGTCTAAAACTTTCTGGCTCAATAGTCCCTTCCATGTATACAGTACAACCTCAGACACTAGTTATTTCTAGTCACTAGTTATTTCTGAGAGTCCCCAGGGAGTGATTCATGCACTAGCAGGACTATCTCTCACCTCAGGGGCGCCACATGACTCCTGACCCTCTTCACCTTCCCTGCTCTGATGTGTCCACGCCCACTGTCCTGCCCGTTGTGGAGACACCAGCTTCAAGGGGTCTGGAGCTTCAGGTTTGGTGAGCCCAATCCAAAAAGGGCCTGACTTGGAGGAAGGAAAGACCTGCCTCCAGGTCTGGGCTACACAAATCCCAAAGTATCTGAGCTGGAAACAGAGACTTACAGAGCTCTTCACATCTGAGAAGGTGCACCACCATCTGTCCCTTCCTGGGGCCCAGTAACCGACGCTGGGGTCACATCAGGGGCAGAAGCTCTTTCTCTCCTCCCTCTCTCTCTCTCTGCTCCCCCCCCCCAATGCCTTGTGTTTTTTGTAGTTAAATACAAATGCTTCCAATTTGCTGCTTATTCTGACAGCAGGAAACACATATTGTTATAGACACCGAAGACCCATCTGTGCACTGGGAGCAAGGGATTTGAGCTCAGGAACTAAATGAAATCAGAAAATACTAGAAGAAGGCACAGAAATTCAAGTTGCAAAAACCAGGATATAATTCTTGAAAAAGAAGGAGAGATAATGTAGGAATAGTAGGAATCAGCTCAAAATGTATTAATTGATATCAATTTTGATAATTAAAGAGACATGCAAGTGCATATCTGGCAAGTTATTAGAAATAAAACCCATATTTTTAAATTATAAATAACTATAGAATGTATAAGCAAATAGATTGTACCTACAGAGTCGAAGACAGAAAATCAGGGCAGCAGCGAGAATGCCCAGACAAAAGGAAACTCATTAGAAGATGGGATGAGTAAGGCAAGGAGCATGTTATGCCAATAATTACAAATGCCTTAACATCCAATATTAAAATTGATGACTTTCATGTTGGGATAATGATAAACCTAAGAGAAAGAATCACCTAAATAAGATGGCAAAGGAAGAAAAGTTAGGAATAAAAGGATGGGTAAAGAGAAGACAGGAAAATACAAAAAAGAAAACTAGTCCCAGAAATATTAATATCAGCTTATGTAAAATTATAGTAAAAAGCATTAAATAAAGGTCAAAAAGGGTCTATTGGTTATGAAAATAATACTTTAAAAGGCATTAACATAGTGTGAGGAAACAGACAACTGCCATACTAGAATCTTCTCTTGAACTCAACTTATCTCCAAAGGGGAGGAGAGAAATGGTACAATAAATATTGGAGATATTTGTCAAGGGAAGGTTAAAATATGTAGTTTATTGAATTCTTTTCTTGAAAAACAGTTTTCATGTAGAACACTCAGAAAATAAAGAAAAGTAGTACAGAAGAAATCAACGTTTCCTATAATCTCAGAAGCCAAGGGCAACTGCTCCTTTAAGAGACATTTTCCCAGGGCGCCTGGGTGGCTCAGTGGTTAAGCCTCTGCCTTCGGCTCAGGTCAGGGTCTCAGGTCAGGGGCTCAGGGTCCTGGGATCGAGACCCACATTGGGCTCTCTGCTTAGCAGGGAGCCTGCTTCTCCGTGTCTCTCTCTCTCTCTCTGCCTGCCTCTCTGCCTACTTGTGATCTCTGTCTGTCAAGTAAATAAATAAAATCTAAAAAAAAAAAAAAAGACATTTTCCCTCTGGGAGAGGTCTTGGGGAAGACTTGCCCCCTATAAGGTCTAGGGCTTGTGGGGGCAGTAGGAAGGGAGAGTGTGAATATCCAAAAGGGAGAGGAGATGAGTGGTGAGCTGGGTCACTGTTCATCTCCTTTTCCCTTACCTAGACCCTCATATCTAGAAACACAAGGATTTTGCTCCCTACTTCTTTCTTTTCCCCTGGAGCACCTAATATGACTGAGAAGGGCACAACAATTCTATGAGGAGAAGAGAACGGGAAAAAGTAAGCACTGTGGTGCACGGAAGTCTTATTTTATTTTTGAAATAACAATAACTTCTGATTTTAAAAAGCAGGGAACATATAAATCTATCTGAGAAAAGAAGTCTGGAAAAGTAGCAAAGCCAAGGGGGAAGGAGAACAGGAAAAGGGAAAAACCTGAGGCTGCCCTAGTGACTTTCTGTCCCAGTCCTTGGAAAAAAAGAAGGAAGAGAAGGGGGCTGAGAAGAAAGAAAGAATGTAGATAAAGATGGGCTTCTCGGGGCAAAGAGGATGGAAGACATAATCAGAGGAAGGAACTGTAGACAAGGAGCTTGGCTATAAAAAAGCCAAGACCAGTTCCTGGGAGGAAGAAACAATTTGCTAAGTAGTTCACCTTGGTCAGGTGGGCGTGCAGCCCCAAAGGTAGCTTAAAAATAGTCTTGCTTGATTTTAGTGGCTTCCATATTTACTTAGCACAGGTCAATTCCCAGACCAAGAGTACTTTACTCAGAGGTCTGGGTGGTCCCCAGAGACCAGAGAAAGGGAGAATATGTTGAGTGGAGGGGAGGCATTGCATTCCATAAAGAATAAGGCAAATGTGAGTTTTTACACCAATGCAAGCTATCTCAAGCTAGAGATCAACAAATATGGAAGAAAGGGGGCTTTTGAATTTATAGATTTTATGCCAGCAATTATCTTAGAATAAGAAATCAGTACTGTTCCTTTATGAATCTGGGATTGAGAACAGCAAGTACAGAGGTAGGAAATGTGGTAGGTGGGAAATATGGCTTAAATGTGCTTTCGGCTGTGTCTTCCAGATAATTATAAGGGAGCCTGCTTCTCCCCCACCCATGCCTGTCATCCTTAGTATTAAATTATGATGATGATGATGATTACTGGTAATTATCCCTTTCATGTATTTGGCATTTTCTACTTTCTAAAGTACTTGCACATGGATCCCTTCACTGTGAGCCTAGGAGACAGGAAGGGCAAGCACTGCTCCATCTGTCTGAGATGAAGAGTGAGGCTGCTGTTCCCTTGCCCTAGGTTACACAGCTTATTAGGGACCCCAAGCATCTAATGGTCTCTAGCTCTCTCTCAATCACATATTTGGTTCACTAGTAGGCTAGTTATTTCTTTCCACTTTTGAGGACATAATGGATATATATATATATATATATATATATATATATATATATATACACATATATATATATGGGTACATATATTCCATACATCAAAAATTGAGTTGTTATACTTTAAGTATATAGCTCTTAAGTTTAGAGTTTAGAGTGTATCTCTCTATAAGATATCTCTTATATCTATATCTATCTTATATCTAGAGTGTATCTCTCTAACTATATCTATCTCTGTCTCTGTGTGTCTCTCTCCTACACACACACACACACACACACACACACACAGACTGAGATCCATATTCTGTTGTTCACTTATGGATTTCAAAGCATTTTCCAAATAACAAGACATTATCTCCTTTGTCAGTTATGATGGCTGGAAGTGTTGGCAGGCTTGTCTCAGCTCTCTGCTTCTTCTATGGATTACAGAGAGAAATCCAGGGATAGAACTGGTATCTGCATTACATTTAGGAAACCGGATATAGAAGTGTGTGCATGCAAGGTACCACCTGCCTCGCACCTTGGCCAACTGCTGCTTACTCTCCATGATCTGGAGCTAATCCCGAGGATTAAGTGAGCATCTGCTCCCTTTGCTGACAGCTGGGTGGGGCTGAGCCATAAACAGAGGGGGTGGATCAAGCTAAGGCAAACCAGCCAATGTGAAGAGGGCAGGCTTCCCTGAGAGCCTTGGAGACTTGACCCTAGCTGCTCTTGACCCTGCCCTCCTGCACTGGGCTCCATTCTGCCCACCTTTCAGCCTGGAAGTTGTGCAGGGTGGTGAAGAGCCAGAGTCAAACTGTCAGAGTTGGTACCTGCTCTGTGGCTCTGTGTGCACAATGTGACCTTGGGCAGATAGCCAGCTGTAGATAAGAGCCCCAGTTCCCTTATCCAATAGGAGGGGACCATGGCAGTAATCCACTCCTGAGTCACAGTGCAGATGAGGTGAGATGTTCCCTTTACAAAGCCTTAGCTGTAGTCGCTGCTGGGATGCACAGCATCCTGCTGCTTCTTTTTCCCTCTCCTTTTCTTCCTTGCTCATCCTTTCAGCTCAAGTGCCACCTCCCAGTATTCTAGTATACACTACACGGATGCTCCTTATCCTCTGCCACATCTTACCTGGACTAGTTCTTTTGGCATTCACCTTGTTAGGGTCATGCATTTATTTTTCTCTGTTTCATGGATCTGAGTCTGTGAGTTCCTCCTGGGGAGAGTCTGTTTCAGATATTAGTTTTCTGTAGAAACACACACACACACACACACACACACACACACACACACACAACCTGTGTGGCAAGGAAGGGAGGGGAAGGACGAAGGAGAAATGAATGAAGACACGGTCTTTGCTTTAATCATCTCCAGTGTTAGTTTCCTGCCCACACTTCCTCCTCCTTAGACAAAGCAGTCTTGGGGAGCTACACCTAACAGCACAAACTCAGCAGAAAGTCACTCAAGAATAGAAAAAGCCCAGTTTTGTGATGAGACCAAGTAACTGTGGCAAAGCCAAAACCCCTCGGTCCTTTGGAGGCAGGGGGATTCTCATCTCCCCTTCCAGGCATGGAAAATGTAAGACTGCATCTTTCCTGTGATGGAGCCTCTTCTCCCCGTAGGTTCCACCTCTTCTTGAGATTTCTCCCAGAGATGAGAGGACACATTGAAAAGTTGGGTTTGTTAAAGGGATGACAGTGTCTGGAGTTAGGGGAGGAGTTGAGAAGCAACCACCAACTGGGTCCTAGGTACCAGCAAGAGCACTGGCCTGGCCCCCAGGCATTGGCTCTGGCTCAGGAGGTTACAGATCCCCCTGGACCATCCTGAGCATGTGGCTTCCCCTCCATGGTTTCAGCACTTCATCTGGAAAAGGTAATCACCTAGGGTCCTCTCTAGCTCTGACATTAGGTAGCTTGCCACAGCCCCTACAGACATCACTGCCTCCTCACAGCAGTTGGTATTTAAAATAATGGTGGTGAGTCATCTCAAAGCGATGACAAAAGAAGGTTGTTTTGATTTATTCCTCACAGTGCCTCCACATTCTGGAATCCTGAGAGCTAAGAGAGTCTGCAAAGCTGAACCTTCCAGATACCTGAACTTTATCGACTTTTCAACATTCAAATTGAACTTTGTTCTAAAGTTTAAAAAAATTAAACATATTTTCTTGGGCTTTTTTCATCCTATTTAATATTTTGTTCTACTTATATTTTATCTTCAGGAAAGAAGAGGGGGAGAATACCTTGCACTTCTCTGGATGACCTTGCTCCTCATTCTGAGCATGAATGCTGCTAGCGAAGGGAAACCTTCGGGAGCTCCTGAGCTCTGCCATGGGATTGAAATTTTCTCCCCACTGACCTTCTCCTAAGTCTTTCCTCACTCCCTTCAGTCTCTGTCACTGGGTAGAAATGAGAAGGGACATAATTTTCATATATGGAGTCCAAGGCAGAGCAGGACAGGGATTTCCTCAAAGTTGAAGAGCTGGTCAGTGGCACTGCTGGAGGAGAGCAAGCTCTTTTGCTTGTGAGCCAGTCTTAGAGGGCTCCAGATGCCAGCTTGCCTAATTTGCAATCCTATATTTCCTTTTCAGAGGGTCTTAAACCATCCAATTCAAGTTTCAAGGCTGGCTCCTTATTGACTTGATTGATACTGTTGCCAATGAAGACTACCCCATCATAGAACACACTGTATGTCATATTTTCTTTTTTTTTTTTTTTAAGATTTTATTTATTTATTTGACAGACAGAGATCACAAGTAGGCAGAGAGAGAGAGAGAGAGGAGGAAGCAGGCCCCCTACCGAGCAGAGAGCCCGATTCGGGGCTCGATCCCAGGACCCTGAGATCATGACCCGAGCCGAAGGCAGAGGCTTAACCCACTGAGCCACCCAGGCGCCCCTGTATGTCATATTTTCAAACTTCTCAGTCTAGAGAGTTTTTTTGGTGAGGTAAATAAGTTAAAACAAAACAAAAACACAATCACCTACTATAGCGACCAAAGATCCTGCTCCTGATTGTGTAACTGGAAGATACCTGGCCAGAATCATATATAAGCAGTTTTATCTTTCCTTTTTTTCCCACTCTCCTTCCCTCCATCCCTTCTCTTTATCTTTCTTCCTTTTTTCATTCTTTGCCTCCCTTCTTCTCTTCTTCCTTTCTTTCTCCTTCCCGCTCTTTATCTTCTTTTCATCCTTGTTGCAGAGAATCTGATAGCATGAAGTTTATACCTGGTATATATTCAACTGTGATGCTGCTCTTACTTACTCTCTACAGTCCAGAGACTACTTACTTCCTCATAATCCTTTGTTGGCAGTATTAGTACACACCATCCGTGGTGGAGAGTGAGAACTTGGTTGCCACCATGTGGTCCAAGAACCAGGCTCAGCCCAATGTGCAAACAGAGAGGTGGCCTCTCAAGACTATAAAAGAGGCAAAATTTACATCCTGAAATGATGGTATCTTTCTTAGAAAAATAGGATCTTCTATGTACCATGTATCCCTTTTTATCCAACTCATGTGAAAAGAAAGTATATACTTGGAATATGTGATCATAAGTTGTGGTGGATTTATAGTGTTTCAATTTAGCTAGGTTGAATTCCATTTCCTGCATGTTTCTGGTTAGGTTGTGCCATAAAGGAGATCCTTATGGGAGATGTGTTGGGCCAAAGAGAAAGAGAAGTCATTTAGTATCTTGTACACATGGTCATTCTCTGTTGACTCTCCTGTGGTTCTGAACAATAGCTGGACCTGCAAATGATCCACCTTCCCTGGAGTCCTGGGCCAGGTATATATGTTGTTCTTCGAGACAAAAGGTCCTAGCCTCTGTAGGATACTCTCAAGGTCAGAGCCAATAAGAACTTACACAAATTTCAGAACATCCTCCTAGGTTCCAGCACGTGCTAGTGCATTCCAGCTTATTCCTGCTGTCAATCCCTATACCATCATATAGCCAGCAGGGACCTTGATTGTCTTTCCTTTCCACAAGACACCATACTGTCCCATCACATGGTAGTATTATGTTGATTGGATCTAGCAGTCAAGAAGTAGCAACTAATCTATAGACCCTGGTAAGACACTTACATGCTAGGGGATGGGAAATAAATCTACAAAAATTCAAGGGCCTCTTGCCATGATGAAATTTCTGTGTCCAGTGGTCTAGATAATGTTAAAATAGTTCTTCCACCGTGGAAGGGCAAGTTGCCGCATCTGATTCCTTGTATCACTGAGAAAGAGGTACAGTGCCTAGGAGACCTCTTTGGATTTTTGAGACAATATATACCTCATTTGGGTGTGCTTCTCCAACTCATTTTCCAAGTGACATGAAAATGTTAATTTTGGGTGGGGCTTAGATAAGAGACAGCTCTCCAACAGGTCCAGACTATCATACAAGCTGTTCTGATACTTGAAGTGTCAATGGCAGATACAGATACAGTCTTTGGCAAGCCCTTGCAGCTGAGTCACAGAATAGACTTAGATTCTGGAGTAAAACTACTTTATCTCTTCATACAATTATTATTCTGTTGAGAGACAGCTTTGGCTACTACTGGACGTTAGTAGAGAAACCCTGGACCATGGGTCGAGTTACTGTGTGACCTCAGTGGCCCATCACAATTTAGTGTTGTATGATCCACCAGCCCATGAAGTTGAGAATGGAGAGGTGCTCTCCATTATCAGATAGAAGTGATACATATGAGATTGGGCTTAAGTAGGTCCTGAAGGCACAAGTGTGCTTCATGAGGAGGTGGCCTAGATGCTCATGGCCTCTGCTGTTGCTACACTGTTTTCTTTCTCTCAATCTATGGCCTCGTAGAGAGCTCCCTATGATCAGTTAGCTGAAGAAAATATTGGACTTATATTTCACAGACGGTTCTGTATAATGTGCACTCACCATTACAAAGTGCATGGCTGCCGCACTATCACCTCATTCTGGATGGCCCTAAAGACAATAGTGAAAGGAAAATATTCCCAGCGGAAGGACATTGGACAGTGCCTAGTAAAGATGGCAAAGATTGCATAACTATACCAGCTCATAGACCATGAATGGTTTTGGTGACCGGTCAAGGACTTGGAAAGAATCAGAATGGAGAACTGGTGATAAGGGTCTGGGGAAGAGGCAGGTAGATAGATTAATTAAGAGGAACACATAGGGTAAACATATCACCAAAGGATGATCCCAATAGAATAGGATTATAAAAAATCATGTAGATAGCATAGCCCCTTTTAGTGGATCTCAGTCAGCCTCCTTCTACAGCCACTCCTGTCATTTCCTAATATGTTTATCAGCAAAGTGGCCATTATGGCTGGAATGGAAGGTATATGTGGCCTCAGCAACATGTACTGCCACTCACCAAGGATGAACTGGTTACAACCACTGCTGAGTGCCCAATCTGCCAGCAGCAAAACCAAGGCTGACATGGCACCATTCCCCAGGGTGACCAGCCAGCTACCTGCAGGCAGGTTGATTACATTGGCTTGCTTCCATCATGAGAAAGGCATAGAACGTTATTCTTAGTGAAAAAGACACTTGCCTTCTATATGGTTTTGCCCCCAAATAGTATATAGTTTAAAAATTAGGAATCCTAAACATCAACAATAAAACCCCTATATTTAATGTATTTGATGCATTTTTGCCTGTAATTGAGATCCCACTGAAAGGTTATTTATGGTAATTTGTTGTGCAATTAAAAAAAAGGCTGGTTTTCTTATATCCATGTTCTTACCATATTAGAATGTTCATATTAGGAAGTGGGAAAATAAATCTCCTAGAATAGGCTGGGTTATGCTGCACTAACATACAAACCCAAACTCCTGATGGCTAACACACACTTCTGTCTTTCTGCTGTTATCATTGGTTGGCTGGGGTCTCTGCTTCAGAACCCAGACTGACAAAGCAGCCACCTTCAGAATGCTGCCATTCATGATGGCAGAGAGAAAACTTCACGGGGGTCTTATACTGGTGATGAAATTGACTGACCCAGTCCAAATGCCCCAACCTCAAAGGAATAGAAAGTTCTATGCCACCAGACCCAACACTTTCTGGTGATCTGAACTAATGAGTACTCTAGAGATGAGGGAAAGCTATGACTTGTAAGGTCCCCACAATACTGAAGAGTGCCAGCTGTTTGTGAGAGAAGAGACAAAGGGAAGACTAGAAGTCAAAATGCAAGATTGGGGCTATTTAGTTTAAAGGCTGATGGTCAGCTTACACAGGCCTGGGTTATGCGCTGCTCTCCAATATAGTATAAGAGATGATGCTCATTTCAGCTCCCACTCATCAAGGAAAAGTAAAATTGTGTTCTGGGCATTCTGTTAAGAGGGATTGAACATTGATGGTACATTTTAGAATTATTTCTAAATAATTCAAAATCCCTCATATATTGATATTGTATATGTAAAGGGATACTATGTCTATCTTATTCTGCAAAGACACCTAACAGTGGCAACACAATGGAATTGTCATTGGTTTTGTTATCGTCATAGTCATTATACCAATACTGGGCTTTATTTCTAAGTGAATTAAGTCACAGGAAGCAAGGGGGAGACCATAGCCTCATGAGAGCACATCCACTCATTTCAGTTTGTCAGTTGGCTGTTTTTAGCTTATCAGTTGAGAACGTGTTGGGATGACATACAGCCCTGGATAAGATTGTTTTGAACAATATGAGAAATCAGTGGCATTCAGGCCAAATTAAATCTAATTTATTCTACAAATTGCCAAACTATCAGTCCTATTAAATCTGTTTATTAAAAGGCAGGAGAGTCGGCCTGGGTCGCAAGCTGTGGCTGGGATAATAAGACAAAAATGAAGGCCACTAATGTAGATAAATCATGTTTGATTTCCAGGCCAGAGGTAGCCAATGGGAGGGCTTTCACCTCGCCTTCCTTGTCATCCAGAGGTGTC
>ML108380.1:0-16405 GCA_003697995.1 Taxidea taxus jeffersonii
AGTAGAAATCTATGAAATAGAAACCAAAAGAACAGTAGAACAAATACACAAAACTAGGAGCTGGTTCTTTGAAAGAATTAAAAATATTGATAAACCCCTGGCCAGACTATTCAAAAAGAAAAGAGAAAGGACCCAAATCAATAAAATCATGAATGAAAGAGGAGAGATCACAACCAACATCAAAGAAATACAAACAATTAGAAGAACATATTATGAGCAACTATATGCCAGAAAATTTGATAATCTGAAAGAATGGATGCATTTCCAGAGACATATAAACTACCAAATCTGAACCAGGAAGAAATAGAAAACCTGAACAGACCCATAACCATTAAGGAGATTGAACCAGTCATCAAAAATCTCCCAACAAACAAGAGCCCAGGGCCAGACAGCTTCCCAGGGGAATTCTACCAAACTTTTAAAAAATAATTAATGCCTATTCTCCTGAAACTGTTCCAAAAAATAGAAATGGAAGGAAAACTTCCAAACTCATTTTATGAGTCTGGCATTACCTTGATCCTAAAACCAGATAAGGACCCCACCAAAAGGAGAATTGCAGACCAATATCTCTGATGAACACAGATTCCAAAATTCTCACCAAAATACTAGCCAATAGGATCCAACAGTACATTAAAAGGATTATTCACCATGAACAAGTAGGATTTATTCCTGGGTTGCAAGGTTGGTTCAATGTCTGCAAATCAATCAATGTGATACAATACATTAATAAAGGAAAGAACAAAAACCATATGATACTCTCAGTATATGCTGACAAAGTATTTGACAAAATACAACATCTTTCCTTGATCAAAACTCTTCAAAGTGTAGGGATGGATGGTACATACCTCAATATCATCAAAGCCATCTATGAAAAATCCACAGGGAATATCATTCCTAAAGGGGAAAAACTGGGAGCTTTTCCCCTAAGGTTAGGAACATGGCAGGGCTCTCCACTATCACCACTGCTATTCAACATAGTACTAGAAGTCCTAGCCTCAGCAATCTGACAACCAAAAGAAATAAAAGGCATCTGAATCAGCAAAGAAGTCAAACTCTCACTCTTTGCAGATGATCTGATATTTTATGTGGAAAACCCAAAAGACACCACTCCAAAATGGCTAAAACTCATACAAGAATTCAGTAAAGCATCATGATATAAAATCAATGCACAGAAATCAGTTGCATTTCTATACACTAACAGTAAGACAGAAGAAAGGGAAATTAAGAAGTCAATCCCATTTACATTGCACCCAACACCATAAGATACCTAGGAATAAACCTATCCAAAGAGGTAAAGAATCTATACTCAGAAAACTATAAAGTACTCATGAAAGAAATTGAGAAAGACACAAAGAAATGTAAAATGTTCCATGCTCATGGGTTGGACGAACAAATATAAAACATCTATGCTACCTAGACCAATATATACATTTAATGCAATCCCTATCAAAATACTATCAATTTTTTTTCAAAGAAATGGAACAAATAACCCTAAAATTTTTATGGAACCAGAAAAGACCTCAAATAGCCAGAGGAATGTTGAAAAAGAAAGCCAAAGTTGGTGGCATCACAATTCCAGACCTCAAGCTCTATTACAAAGCTGTCATCATCAAGCCAGTATGCTACTGGCACAAAAACAGTCACATCCCTCAATGGAATAGAATAGAGAGCCCAAAAATAGACCCTCAAGTTTATGGTCAACTAATCTTCGACAAAGCAGGGAAGAATGTCCAGTGGAAAAAAAGACAGTCTCTTCAACAAATGGTGTTGGAAAAATTGGACACCACATGCAGAAGAATGAAACTGGACCATTTCCTTACACCACACAAAAAATAGACTCAAAGTGAATTAAAGACCTCAATGTGAGACAGGAATCCATCGAAATACTTGAGGAGAACACAGGCAGCATCCTCTTCTACCTCAGCTGTGGCAATTTCTTCCTAGAAACATTGCCAAGGGCAAGGGAAGAAAGGGTAAAACTGAACTATTGGGACTTCATCAAGATCAAAAGCCTTTTTTTGCACAGCAAAAGAAACAGTCAACAAAACCAAAAGATAACTGAAAGAATGGGAGAAGATATTCTCAAATGACATATCAGATAAAAGGCTAGTATCCAAAATTTATAAAGAACTTATCAAACTCAACACCCAAAGAACAAACAATCCAATCAAGAAATGGGGCAGAGGACATGAACATACATTTCTGTAAAGAAGACATCCAGATGGCCACCAGACACATGAAAAAGTACTCAACATCACTCAGCATCAGGGAAATACAAATCAAAACGACAATGAGATATCAGCTCACACCAGTCAGAATGGCTAAAATTAACACATCAGGAAATGGCAGATGTTGGAGAGGATGTGGAGAAAGAGGAACCCTTCTACACTGTTGGTGGGAATGCAAGCTGGTGCAGCCACTCTGGAAAACAGTATGGAGGTTCCTCAAACAGTTGAAAATAGAGCTACCCTATGACCCAGCAATCGCACTACTGGTTATTTACCCTAAAGATATAAATGTAGTGATCCGAAGGAGCACATGCACCCGAATGTTTGTAGTAGCAATGTCTATGATAGCCAAACTATCGAAGGAAGTCCATCAACAAATGAATGGATAAAAAGATGTGGTATATATATACATATATATATGTATATATATATATATATATATATATATATATACATACACATCCAATGGAATACTATGCAGGCATCAAAAGAAATGAAATCTTGCCATTTGCAATGACATGGATGGAACTAGAGGGTATTATGTTGAGTGAAATAAGTCAATCAGAGAAAGACAATTATCATATGATCTCCCTGATATGAAGAATTTGAGAGGCAGAGTGGGAGTTTGGGGGGGTAGGGAATGAAAAAATGAAATAAGATGTGATCAGGAGGGAGACAAACCATAAGAGACTCTTAATCTCAGGAAACAAACTGAGGGTTGCTGGGGGGAGGGCAGTATGGTGAGGGTGGTTGCATTATGGACATTGGGGAGGGTATGTGATATGGTGAGTGCTGTGAGGTGTGTAAGCCTGATGACTCACAGACCTGTACCCCTGGGACAAATAATACATTATATGTTAATAAAAATAATTAAAGACAAAAACCAAAACAACAAGATGCTGAATGGAGACAATCATATTAGGTATGTACAGGAAAAATGTTAAAAAGCATTTTGGCACATAATGTGTAAAGTGTCATTTTGGGGATCACATGAGTAAAAGGTCTGAACATTAAAAAAAAAGAAAGGAAGGAAGGAAGAAAGAAAGAAAGAAAGAAAACAAAAGGAAAAGTGTCTTGACATAGATCTTAGATTTTTGATATGACACCGAAGCACAACCAACATAGAAAAGAATTAATAAGTGGGACTACGCTAAGCTGGAAAGTCTCTGCACAACAAAGGGATCAATTAACAAAAGGAAAATGCAACCCTATGAAATGGCAGAAAATATAATAAATATAAGGAATTCATATAAATCAATAACAAAAAGTAATCAGATTAAACCTGGGAAAGGGAATCAAATAGACATTTTTCCAAAGACTTACAAATGGCCAATGAATATATGAAAAGATGTTCAATATCACTACTTGTCAGGGAAATGCAAATTATAAGCACAATGAAATATCACCTCACACCTGTTAAAATGACAATCACCAAAAGACAAAAGATAACAAATGTTGGTGAGGATATGGAGAAAAGGATATCCTTGTGCAATCCTGGCAGGAAATATAGATTGATATGGCCATATGGAAAATAGCATGATGGTTCCTTAAAAAATTAAAAATGGAACTACCATGTGATCAGCAATCCTATTTCTGGGTCAATAAACAAAGGGAACAAAATCATAATGTTGAAGAGATATCTGTACCCCCATGTTCCCTATAGCATTATTTACAATAACCAAGATTTAGAAACAATCTAAGTGTCTACTGAAAAATGAATGGATCAAGAAAATGTAATAGACATACACACAGTGAAATATTATTCAGTCATAACAAAGAAGGAAATCCCACCATTTGCAACAACATGGATGGAACTTGAGGGCATTATGTTGAGTGAAATAAGTCAGACAGAAAAAGATAAATACTGTATTATCTGACTTATGTGTGAAGTCTAAACAAACAAAACAAACCTAGAGTAACAGAACAAATTGGTGGTTGCCAGTTAGTAGTAGGGGTGGGATGCAAAATGAGTGAAGGTCGTCATAAGGTAGAAACTTCCAGTTATAAGATAAACAAGTCCTGGGAATGTCACATACAGCATAGTGACTACAGTTAAAAATACTGTATTGTATTTTTTAAAGTTGCTAAAGGAGTAGAACTTAACAGTTCTAATGATAAGAAAAAAATATAACCATATGAGGTAATAGATGTTAACTAAACTTATTGTGGTAATCACTTCACAATATATTCATATATCAAGTCATTTTGTTATATATCTTATACTAATATAATGTTATATGTCAATTATATCTCAACAAACTGGGAGGAATAAAAGCCAGTCTTCATCCCTGTCATAAATGTGCTAAGTTCACTCATCAGAGGAATCAGGCAAAGAAAGGTCATTTCAGGTCCTTTGCTGAAGCTTAGGAAGGAATCCCTAAGGCTGACCTTATCAGTGTTGTCCTGGAATCAAACACAGGGTCAGAAAACTATCCTGTAGAGTTAAGGAAAAAAAAGTATATAATGGACTAAAGAAAACACCAACAAGTTTTGACTCTCTGGTGTTGTTATCAGTAGAGTTGTAGAAAGAAGGTAGATATCAAGAAAATATCAAAGAGATATCAAGTCCTCATGATCCACATTAATTTATTAACTCCCAGTTTTACATCTTGATGGATCCTCAAAGTAGAGAACAATGAGCTACAAATAAGGCTTTATGAAGTCTAAGTGCTCCAGAAATATATATTAGAATATTTCCTCTCATCTCTCTAAATGCTTCATTTTCAATTTCACCCCTGTCATTTCTACCATTGAGTCACTGCCCCAATGATAGAATTTCTTGTCCTCACAACACATGAATTGTTTGTACCTTATCCTTTGAACTTGTCAAGAAAGTATTTATCACTGGTTTCTGCTATGTAAGTTGAAGTCCCCTTCAAAGAGGACAACTCTATGTTGAGTTAAAGAAACCTTAAAAGCCTATAATTCACACATAGTGAATATCCAGGGGCTGTCTAAATCTCTTAAAAGTTATTTCTACTTAAAAAGAAATACATTGAACTATCAAACTGGCTGTTTTACTTCATGTAGAAAAAGCTGATCAAAGAGAGATAAGGTAATATGTGAAAAGACTGGTAAACCTAAAATTTACTTTAATTCACCAATTATATTTCGCCATTAACATCATGTACTGATTATGTGAACATAGGTTAAGATATTAAAAATATCTAGATCTCAAAAAAAAAAAATCTAGATCTCAGTTACAACATGGGTAAAATGTGTAGGCTGGCAGAGGAGTCCTTTAAGAATTCTTCCAGCTTTTGAGGTGCCTGAGTGACTCAGTTAAGCGACTGGCTTTTGACTTCAGCCCAGGTCATGATCTCAGGGTCATTAGACCGAGCCCCTTGTCAGGGTCAGTGCTCAGTGTGGAATCTGCTTACCCCTCTCCTTCTGCTTCTCTCTCTGCTCACTCACAAATAAATAAATAAAATCTTGAAAAAAATTCTTCCAAATCTAACAATCTCTTTTTTCCCCCCAACTCTAACATCTATGACTCTAGAAATAATTGAATATTTCACTTTCCAATCCAGTATTTTTGTCTCATATAGAGTATTAAATACTCAACCTGGGTATATAATAAATCTTGGTGCAACATGAAAATAACACCACCAGATGGTTTTATAATAGAGTAAGTGTACAGCAGTATCATGTATCAGTAGATTCCAACACTAATTCTCCTAATAAGGCCTATTATGCTTGGGGGAAAAAGTCAATGAAGGAAAGAACTACCTATGGAGTTCAGATTTTACCTAACAGCAGTTTAGAAATCAAAAGGAAGATACTATTTTCTTCTAATCTTTCTCTGTTAACTTCTCTGAGATTCAGCTTCTTCATGTGTAAATTAAGGATAATCATAATGAACTTAAAAGATTGATGGGAAAATGAGATGAAATAATGTTAAGTAAAATGATTAGCTAAGAATATTATTTTTCATCAGAGATTCTCCGGAAATCATAAGTGTTTTTGCAACGGAGCCTACTGAGTTGGAAATTTCTTAAGGAATCTACTAATAGAAATAACATAAGTTGAGGCTGTATTCATTGAAATCTCAGAGACCAGTTAGAAGAACAGAAGCAAGGCTAAGGCAAATATGGTTCACATAAGGTATATTACCAGTCTCAGGAAACAAAATAAGGCACAAAACCTCCAAAATGTCATGGACCTCCTATACTTTTTTGTTAAGTACATGAGATAAAACAATTCTCTTGAAGAACAGGTACCATTCTTGAAGGTTTCAGATTAGTTTCTACTAGGCTAGTTAAAAATTATAGTACTTTAGAGTTCAACCTTTCCTTAGCAATCAATGTTTCTCATTAGGACACTGTAGACAGGGTGCTATTCATTTCTGTGCACTGCAGGATGCTGAAGAAGCCCCAGCCCATTCTTACTATCTGTGGTATCAGAAATGGTTACATAATTTGTGGCACCCAGTGCATAATGAAAATGCATGACTCCTTCCTTGTTTGACACTTATTAAGAATTTCAAGATGGTAACAGGAGAGAATTAAAGCAAGCATTGGGTTTTTTGCTCATGGAACCCATTAAGCTGGTCCTTGTGAGAGGAGTCTTCTTCGTTACTGTAACCCCTAACTAATCTCCTCTGCCCTACCTTACATTGCTTTGTGTAAGTTTTGAAATTGGAAAGAAAGTCAATTTCATTGAATCTGTAAGATTAATTTGGGGGAGTAATGCCATCCTCACATTCATGCTATTATAAGTATGATTATTTCCTTAACCTTCAGATTATTCACTGCATGTATATAGAAATAAAATTGATTTTCCTATATTGTTTTTATATCTTGCTTTTTAAAGTCAGTTAAGAGAATAAGGGAGAAGAAATATGCATTTATATTACATTTTACTATTTTATAATTATCTTTGCTGGTGTTCTTTGTTTTTTAATATCATTGTGAATTAATGTCTGGGTCCTTGCTTTCAGCCTGAAGAATCTCACTTAGTATTTTTTATAGGTCATGTCCATTAGCAATGAAACATCTCAGCTTTTGAATGTGAATCTTTTTATTTCATTTTCATATCTGTAAGACAGTTTGGCTGGATATAAGATTCTTGTCTGACAACTATTTTCTTTCAGCACTTAGAATATGTCATCCTACTGGCTTTTGGTCTCCATTACTTCTGATGAGAAGTTAATTGTTAATCTCTGCCCATAGAAGGGGAAGGGGAAATGAGAAGTTATTGCTTAATGGTTAGAGATTTTCTTCTTGGGAGGATGAACAAGTTTCAACAAAGACAGTGGTGGTGGTTATACAATAATGTAAATGTAATTAGTGCCACTGAACTGTATATGGGCATGGATAGTTTTTAGGCTAGTCATTAAAGATTGTTGTGAACCCAGGGGAGAGTTGTCAGTTGTCTCTTTCCCATGGCTCTTTCTAGGAAATGCACTGGCCTCTTGTTTACCTTTTTGCTCTTATAGTTATTAGCCTGTTCATAATTGCTTAAAATCAAAATCTCCACTATTTATGCAAGTGCAGTTAACCTTAAGCTTCTCCACATTCTGTTTCATAGTTCCTTTGAAGAAAATTTCAGAACTTTCTGTTCTTATGTACTGCCTCTCTCCCTGGAAAAAAAGTCTCTAAGCCACTGCTCCTGCTGCTGGAAAGAAATTGGTAGGCTCTAGTCTTCTCAGCTTGCCTCTGCCAGTGTGGAACCTCCACCCTATAATCCAACTGGAGCAAGAGTGATCAAGGACCCTGTATTATCAGCTTGCTTCACTTGGGGGAGAGCCTCACCTTCTGAGTGGGGGTTGGGTAGAGAAAGAAGTCCCCAAAGTTATGCACTCACCAGGAATTTAACTCTACAACCTGGAATTGTAGGGAATAAAAAAAAATGTGGGCAGCCTGCCTTTCTTGGTAAGATCCCTGATCCCTCAGTTGGGAGCTGAAGGGAAGGGGAGAACCATCTTCTTGCCCATACCTGCCCTAGGGGAGCTTCCATCAAACCAAACTGGGGCAGAGAGGTGGGAGAGGAAAGGGATTCACATTGTTCAAGGGCCATAGAATCTCATTGTTCCTTTTGAGTTTCGTGGACCTTTTTACATAAATCCTTCTTTATTTGCTGTGTTTCCCTAAGATAAAATCTGGAGACATTTAATGCTTGTTTTTTTGTTGTTGTTGTTGTTTTTTCCATAAGCTTCACCATTTACACTTGTTTCACTGGGGAGCAGATCACAGAACTCCCCAAATTGCATTTCTAGAAGTGAATCTCTCCATCTCTTTCCTTTTTTCTTTCTTTCTTTCTTTTTTTTTTTAAGCCATCCCTCCTCTCACTGTTTTGACGTCTTGGGATTTCATTGATGAGCAAAGAAAAATTTGTTATGGGGCTCTCCTCCTGTCTTCCCGATACATCATCAGAGTTAGGTGACCCTTCTGTGTTTTTCTCATGTTTCATGAGAAGAAGTTTAACTTTAAAATCCCTCCAGTTTTTCCAAACATATGCCTTTCTTAAAGGATAATTGCAATCAGAGCTCTATACCTGAAAATGATTAAAAAGTAGTAAATGCAACTAACCTACCTAATTACAAACTCCCTCCTGAATCATCCCTCATGTGAAAAAGATTTTTTTTTTTTTTGTGGTAACTTTATCTTTCTTGATCTATGTAAGGTTCAGAATTTTCCCTGAGACTGTTCAGAAAGACCTCTGGCTACACTACTTAAAAGCACACAATGGTTTAAATAAGAGAAAAATATCCTCCAACACTCCCCTTAAAGGGTCAGCAATTATTAATGAAGAGCAAGCCTCAAAACTTGCTAGCCCATGATTAAAAGACATTTGCTCTGGAATAGTCTCGCTGTCTCAAATAAAAGAGATGAAGAAGGAAATTAAATTCTTGAAGAAATAAATTTTGACTGAAGTGAGAAATCACACTAAGAAACTAATTTAAGGGATATGAAATTAATTTTGGTGACATTTATTCTATTTAGCAAAAACGGTGACAAAACATATAGGGGCTCTGTTAGCCAGAGATAAGAGGCGAGTAATTTAAGGCTGGGCACAGCTACAGTCTACAGCGATTTAATCCTGCTGCTACACATCCCTTGTGACCTATCATTAAAGGTTTAAAGTAAAACTGACAATTATTATTAGCTAGTAATTGGATTTCGGAGATTCAGTATAAAGTTAGGATAATTTAAATGACTGTTGACATTGGAAAGATTATGTAAACGCTCTGAATCAGCTGAATTTATCAATTTATTTAGTCTTATAAAACTGAGCATACCCCAGCACCAGGAAACCAGCACAGGAGATAGTGACTTTCTCAGAACTGTCCTCAGGGAGCCAGCAAAGATTTGGGACTCAGGTTTTCTGAAGGTAGCACCTAAACCTGCACACCAAGTCTCTGACAGGAAGGTTGGCTTCAAGCATCTGGCTCAGAACCACCCAGATTTTTCTTCCACAGAGAACCAAGTACATCATATCTCAGATAATCAGGGCATCCAAGGAGAAAAATAAGATCACCACAGGCCAATATTTTATGGGATTTTTAATTACAAAGGCTAAAATTCAGAAACTGAAGATAGAATAGAAAACATAGCCATCATTATAGATTTAGAGCAATGTCCCCTGGCCATTGTAATTCCTATAAGGCTATACTTCATAAATACTGATACAAACCTGCCTGTTCCTTTGTCCATACATAGCAATAAGTAAAATTGTATTATTTAGGGAAATACTTTACAAAATTAGTTCTGCTAAGAATGCAAGTGCATTAAAATCAGTAACAACATGGTTTCTCCACCAACAGAGGCAAATGCTACTATTAACATTCTCCTCACTTTTAAATGCTTTTTTAAAGGGAAGGCTTTGTTTTACTCTGAAATAATTACATCCCTATTTTTATTGTACACATTCATTGGGTACTACTTAAACCCTCTCCTGGGTTTTAGGACAGTATATTTTAGGACAGTATATACTCACCCTGTTATATTCCAAAACAGAAGCAACCATACATATTTCATGTTTTCATTTTAGCTTAGAAAAAGTAATTTTATACCTTACAAATATTCATATTTTGGGACTTCTAAAAATTCAACCTAAGAGATTATAAGAACAACTGAATTTTAAAAGATATAATAGGTAAGAAAAGGAAGTTGGTTAAGTCAATTGTGGTATAACCCTATGATGGACTATATTATATAATCATTAGAATTCATGGTCCAGAAGAATATGGACATTAGAGACTTTTTTGTATGTTGCTAAGTAATAAAAGCAAGGCCATGGACCAAGATATGACTTTTTAAAAGAAGCTGAAGGAATTCATATTGATTAAGTTATTGTTTCTCAACCCAAATCTATGCTTCAGTCTGCCCTATAATGCTGGGGCTATGAATTGCAGAATACATTTCTCCTCTACCAAGGGACACCTGATAGATTTCACTTATGGAGGGTACTAAAGCAAGAATGGCAAGCTGAAGGAGAGGGAAAGGACATATTTCTTCCACTTTTCCCCATTTCTCAAAAAATGTCCCTCAGAGGTCTGGATCCCAGTTCTGCAAGGCCCTGTATCCAAACTTCCAGGTTCTTTTAACTCTAATCTCTTTTGTTTCTCTAGCCCTAAGGGTAGGGTAACTGCTTCTTGTAGTTACTATGTCTGTTGTTTCAATGTTCCCTCCTTGCCTTTTTGGCCCCTCAATACTTGTCTGCTGTGGGCTGAACTGTACACTACTTGATGGATAATGTGGAAGTTCTAACCCTCAGGAACTAGAATATGACTGTGTTTAGAGACAAAACCTTTAAGGAGGTAATTAAGGTACAATTAGTTCATATGGGTGGGCCCTCATTCAATATGACTGGTCTTCTCATAAGACAAGATTAGGACACAAACACACAGAGCTAGAGGAGATCACGTAAGCACAGAGTAAGGAAGCAGCATCAACAAACCAAAGAGAAAGGCTTCAGAAGAAAGAACCCTGCTAGCCTCTTTGATCTTGGACTTCCAGCCTCCAGAGCTGTGAGAAAATAAATGTTTGTTGTTTAAGTGATCTTGTCTGTGGTATTTGTTAAAGCAGCTCTGGCAAACTAGTACTCTGTTTAACCAATCCCTATCTTAAAGGCTCTCTATCAAAATAGCTGGTATGCCAGCGCTCAGAAGTGGTCCTGGGAAACAGACCCCCCAAAATGGAATCCCAGGTTGTTTTGGACATATCTTATCTCCACTGTAAACAGTTATGTCAAGTTAATCAAATTATCAGGTGTTTGACTGTACCTATTGCACCAAGTGTCTTGGCTGCTGCACATACCCAGCGGTAAGGCAGCAATGATGGCTACAAGGACTGCACCAAAGTATGTACAGAAAGAAAATCATACACTCAGGTCCTAAAATATCAGCTCACATCACAAGGGAGCCAGAAAGCCTCTATAGTAGCCCTTTATAAATATTTTACCTTGGGACGCTCAAATGTTCCTGGTGATCTCAGAGCCTTGGTATCATAGTACTGGTATCATAAGAGTTGACCACTTGAGCTTTTGAGATGACAGAAGTACAATGTAAACAGACAATGTCCATTACTCAATTGGCAGAATTGACAACCACATTCAAAAATCAAAACTAGGAAGTCAGAGTCAATCAGGAAAAGATGTTCATCTATAAATGTTGTTTGTGCCTGAGACTCTTAGCTCAAGGTCACCAAGATGACAAAGGCTTATTTTTTTTGTTTATTCCCTACATATCTCTGTGAGAAATAGTAATATCTGATAATAAGTATTTGCATGCTATAAATGTATCAACTAATAAATGTGTTAGTGGGAACCATCTAGCACTGAAAGACAGGCCATTGAGAGTTCTTGTCTGTCAAAATATAAATTTATCTCAATCCTGTCATCTTCTCATCTTTGACCTTGAGGAATAGTTCTATGGGATGGCTTCTCTACTGCTGTCTGATTCTCCTGTATGTCCAAGTGTCCACAAAGCCATGTTGAAACTGGGAGGAGAGAAGAGCAACTCTGTGCCTTGGATCTTTTTGTCTTTCTGTGTTACATGTTCTCCAAGAGATGATTACATAAGCATGCACGTGTATATGGCCACACACAGAGTCACACCTCATTATCCACTATGGTAATGAAGATATGAGGGAAATGTGTATAATGGGAACCCATGGATCATTTGGAAGACTCATTTTATTTCAGCTTCTAACTCAATAACTGTTTCAGACAGGGCTACTTTCACTGCCCAACAGATGAGCTTGGACAGTGGGAAGTTGCTATTGAAAAGGCCACCAGGTATGTAAGCACAAATCAAAGATTCTTGATTAAGTGTCCACTGGATACATTCTGTCACTGGAGTTCACCTACCCTCCCCTCATCATTTCTCATTGGAGAATCCCTGTCCTCTGTGGAGTGCTTTTCTTACGTCTTTTGCTGTTGGGGGCATATTGACTGGGGACCAAGTCACTCTGATCTCTCATCACATGTCCAATCACACACACTCCTGCAGTTCCCAACACGCCAGGCTCTCTTATCTCTGTATCATCCTAATGCCAGACTCTCTTCCCAATACCTTTCCCTGCTACTGTCATCTAGAGCCAATTCCTTTTCCTCCTTTAGGACTCAGAATAGATATAATTTCTTCCAGGAAGCTATTATTACTTACTCCATTCTTCTCCCAAGTCCAACATATTTCCCTCAGATGTAACTTATGCACATCTCCATCATAGCCCTTATACACAAATGGACTCATCATCTGTTTGCATGCCGATTACTTTTTAGCACACTATGAAATGCTTGAGCACAGGAAAATTTGATGTTCATCTTGTAGACCCCACTCTTAGGAGAGGGTAGGCATACTATGCTTAATAAATGTTTTAAGAACTTTATGCTAGGACACCCAAGATACATTATGCAAAATTCTTGAGAGACTGAGAGAGAAAAAATGGTCCATGCAGCTTCTTTGCAGAAGGAGAAAATAGCCTTAAATAATTTTGTGTCTTCTCTTCCCCATAAAGGATAGCAATCCTTCTACCGACTTCGTCAAAATATAAAGATGATTTATACCAGCTCAGCAAGTCGCCAAACCAGAAATACTTGGGATAACAGCCCCCAAATAATAAAAATTCACTTCCTCATTCAGAACACTTATAGTGCACCTGCTGTGTGCCAGGCTTTGGAAGATACAGCTGTGTACAAATTAGGTAAAAGTCCAGCTCTAGAAGAGGTCACAGTCTAGTTTGGAAGATATATAATAAATAAGTATGTAAACATATAAACATGATGACTATAGTTGGTGGCAAAGACTATGAAGAAAATAAAGCAGTGATGTAGAATGTGGGTGGGGTCACTATGCAGCTGTCCTTTCTTTTCAGGATATAGTTCTGCTCCTTTGAAGCCCATCCCTCCCCTCTGACTCCAGCAATTCCCTTTATGGGGTCTCTTAGGCTCATTTACTCATCCGTTATAATACTCCAAAGCTCTCAGTGAAAGCAGTGTTGCTTTGCCCTGGAAGAAGTAAATTACAAAGCTGACCTGTCATCATACTGAACCCTGTTACTAATCCACCTGCTGGTGGAGGGGTGTCTATCTCCTCTGCTTGGGGCAGCTGGGGCCCTACAAGATCCTGGTGGTAACCAAAGCACCCCATAAACTTCAGCAGCAGGAAGAGGCCCTTTCAGAATGATAGCCTTGCCTTTTGATTTACTATCATTTCCCTTTCCTGCATTTCCAACAAAACCCATAGGTTCCACTCACATCTCATTTCACTGTTGTTGGCCATTTTCCCCTAGAGCAGCATCCAGCCCACAGCTACAGTATTTCAGTTGTGCTCCAAGGATTTCTGGCCCCTACAGCTCCAGGGTTCTTCCATGAACCTGCCTTGGAGACAGAGATGTACTGACTGAACAAGGACACTTGGAGAGAGACGGTCCACTCCTCATCCATGTCTTCCTTAGGCTGTAGCCAGGCAAGTTGCAGCCAGGCTGATGGAGGGGCCCAGTGGACTGGTAACAAATCAATCTTAAGAGATCCTGCAAGGGGTCCTGAACTAATAACTTGCCAGCTTTATGCATTGTGGCACTGTATGCTGCCTCGGTTGGGTAGAAGGAATGAGGCATTTGTAGGATTATTGAGCACAGCATTTGCACAGGGGAACAGTGGGAAGTGATTTAGCAGGCACACAGGTGTTTTCTTTAATTATGCACTATTGGGAACATGGGCTGAGCTCAACAACCCCCACTGTTCTCTGTGTGTTTTCCCAGTTGTCCAAGACAGATGTGCTGAGTAACTGGAGAGGGCTGTTATCTGGCTGACATCCTTCCTGGTGACCCAGAAACAGGGCCTCTGCTCACTTGTACTCCTGAGTCCTAGCCTGCCTTAGAGGCAAGTCTAGGTAGGGGAGTGTCCATTCCACTCAGCTTAGGCAGAGATGGTATAGGATCCCAGGACAATGGTGTATCCATGGGAGAATCTCAACTTCTAGTAATTAGAGGTGACACAACTGGGACATCATACCTGCTAGACCCAAAGTAGCTTGAAGTGAACTAGGCATCAGGGAAAGTTGCCAAAAAGGAGGTAGGTAAGGAGGAAGAGACCCCTGGCCACTGAGGCTCTAGACCTTTTTTGGTGGTACCCTTTCACTATCCACTCCTATCAACTGGAAGAATGGGACTTACTGTACTCTCTTTTTTCTTCATATGGAAAAACTGAGATGTAGATGGAACTAAACTAATAGCAAGTCAGGTCTTTTGATTCTCAGTGGAGTTGTAAGAGGCTCCTCTTCCTCCTGGGGTTTTAATGTACTTATAAAGGACTTGGAACTCTTGAAAAAAAATGCAGATTCTGGTTCAGGAGGCCTAGGGTGTTGCCTGAGAGCCCGCATTCTTATATTTCTTTTTCCATATTAATAATGGGGTTGCAAGATATTTTCTATTCTCTGGGCTCTTGGTTCATGATGGAGTGGCCTAAACACTTCCAAACCACACACTGGGATGATGGGATGAAGCTCATATGTGTGCTAACCTCTGCTTGTTGCTCCACACAGTCTATGACCACCTCAACTATCTTTCTAGGAAAAGGTATGTTTGCCATGATATCTATAGACAAAGGGCCTACTGTGACCTTTGTGTTTTATATTATGCTTAGAAATGATTTAAGCACAAACTCCTTTAATTCTCAGAAATACATGAAGATGTTCTTAAGCCTATTTTATAAATGAATAAATGGAAGCTTGAAATTTTTAAATAATATCCTCAAGATCAAATAAGTAAAAATATCATAGCTTGGATGAGAATACAGGCTTTATACTGTGAATACAGTACTCTCTGCAGTTGCTTTCTTTAAAAGTAAACATTAAAAATGTGCCCTTCCCAATAGAAAGAAAGAGAAGGGGGGAAGAAGGCAACCCTGCAATGTGTTTATGAGTCTACAAGTCGAGGAAAGGACTTCCCATTGGATTTTGGAGAATGGAGAGACCAAGAGTGTTGGTGACACCTCCAACTATTCCCATCTATCCTCCCATATTTGCTTGGTTAACAACATTTAAATTATACTTCCGTGTGTCCACACTACGTCAGGAGTCTTGGGAGATTCAAGAAGAGTAGAAGACAGCTCCTTCTATCAAGGAGTTTAACTGTCTAGTTGGGAAAAAGACCAGATCTCAGGAAACAAGCAAAGAAATTCATCATGGAAGATAATTTACCTCTACAATCTGCATTCATTAGCAAGGAATGTGGGCAACATGGATCTCAATCTTGGCAACACAATGGAATTATCAGTATTTACGAAAATGCTAAAGTCACAGAGATTTTTTACTTCAATGATAAAGGAAGTACATCCTCAACTGTGATTTTGGACTAGGAGCATTAGCAGTAACTCTTGGAAACACCCATTTTCAAGTCCTGGACCTACTGACTCAGAAACTCAGTGTGTGGAGCCCAACGATGTGTGTTTTAACGCACCCCCTAGGTGATTCTGATGCAGCTCGAGCTCTCTAAGCATTGAGGGTGCAGCTTGGGCACTGTCTTTTTTTTTTTTTTTTTTTAAGCTCTTCAGATGATTCTCCTGTGTAGCAGTGGCAACCACTAATGTAGAAAACAACAAAGACCAGTCTCTGAGAGATCCATGCCACAGACAAGTAAGTACGTAAGGGACAAATGACTGAGGACTTTGCATGCAAACAAAGACTCTACTCTGCAAATCAGCTATCATATGTCTGTCTCCCTCCGCATCCA
>ML108380.1:21405-33852 GCA_003697995.1 Taxidea taxus jeffersonii
TACATCAGATCACTGCTTTTTATTTAGTGTCTCAACATTTCAAATTACCATCTTAAATGCTGCTTTTTTGGTATGAGTGCAACTTTCTCAAAGGGCCTTCTTGGTTTTCATAGTGTACAAAGAAACTGAGTGTTTCTTTCAAGTAGCTACTTTATTAAAATAGGAAGACATCCTCATCTCAGAGCAACTCTCCTTTCAAAAGGGTGTAGATATTTACTTCGCCATAGTTCTAAACTGCTGTACCTTTTCAGTGGACATCTGAGTAGCTGGCTCTGGTGCTACGTCATGTGTCCTCCATGATTGCTTTCATAGCAGCAGGGAAGCTCCAGCTCAGGGACTGACCTCTCCTTCTTCTGAGAGAGCATGCTCTTTGGTCTCTATGATAAAACTTTAGAGTGAGGCAGTGTGCTGAGATATGCTCTCTTACAAAATATACTTAGTGGGTTAAGTAAAAATAGTGGGGAAATAGCCTCAACACATCCCACTGTAGAAGTGTGATCCATGCCCAAAGAGTAAAGCCGGGATTGGATCTGGCTATTGGATCCCCCTATGTAAAAATGACATCAGGAACAATGTGGAGATTGGATGGCTATTTATGGTAGGGATGTTATGCAAGGGTGTGGTCTCTGAGGAAGACTCATACCCTTTCTCGACCCCCTCAACTTCTACCTAAAGGAGAAAGAGGAAGAATATTAGTATGATTTTTATTAGTATGATTAGTACGTTTTCTTCAGTATGGTACATGCAGCTAGAGTCACTGGACCATATAAGCTAATGTGGTCCTTCTAGATTCCTTTCTACCATACTCTTCTGCACAGCCACAGTAACAAGGTACATCCCTTGGGACACTTCTTCCCACTCCTCACAGGCTTTTTTCTCTCTGATTTATCTACATAAGATGGTCCCAGAAGATATGCCTGCCTTCTCATTCCCCATGTACTCATGTAACACAATGGATTACATACTCATTCTTGTGCTTTCACCTGCTGCTCTGCAGTAGGCAGAACATTTTCTCACAGCACAGTGGTAAAAATTTACAACCTGATTTTGAATTTGGAGTGGATATAGAGAGATGAGACCTTTTGGCCTCCTTTTGTTCTAGTATAGACACTTAAGTTGGCCTACAATGACTAAGATAAGGGAGTCTTCTGTGGAATCCATACTAGCCCATACTGGTGTTTTTACTGGGGCATGTTCCTCAAGTCCCTGGCTAGATTAAAGTCTTATTCCATCTTGTTTTGGTCTCTATGAATACATCTATCTTGGCACTTTGTAGGAAGCAGTGACTAGCAGACTGAGGGTTTACCTATTATAGTCCTGGGGTTAAACAGCATTTTAAGATCATCAGGATTTCATAGCAATCCAATATCATCAATATATCTCCTGTTTTTCACTTACAACCAAGGGATTTTCACACCAGATGAGAAGCTGAACCAATGTCCTTTGACACATCCCTTTCCTCAGTTCTACAATGTTCAGCAATTCTGGATGGCCACAGATGTGTCAAAGGGCAGCAAGCAGTTTGACGTTCTAAGAGACCAATTTTTGTATGAACAAAATCACTCTTACTCTCACCTGCAGACTTTATCTAAAACTGATTTGGATGTGGGCCCCTGGGTGGCCCAGTTGTTTAAGTGTCTGACTCTTGGTTTTGGCTCAGGTCATAATCTCAGAGTCCGGGGATTGAGCCCCATGTGGGGCTCTGTGCTCAGTGGGGAGTCTCCTTGAGATTCTCTTTTTCCTTCTCCCTCTGCCCCTCCCCCTTGTGCATTCTCTCTCTCTCACTATCTAAAGTAAATAAATAAATCTTCTTTAAAAATTGGTTTTGATGGGAAGCTGAACAACATGACCTTTCCAGGCCTTTCCAGCCCTGGCATTGTAGGATGAGGAAGTAATGGTCCAAACTAAAACTGTGTATTCCTCATGGCTGCTCTCCCAAGCCGCAAAGGAAAAAGAGGGCAGAAATACAACTTGGCCTCAGCTACACCAGATCCCTGCCCTGGATTCTCCATGAAGGAGAAACACATGTAAAAACTCCACCCCAATTGTCCTTCTCTCAACATCTCGACCCCTCTTCCTGTGGCTGTGAAACATCAGAATTTGTTCTTCTCAGCATCTGAGATCTCTGAAAAGCCAGGAGATTACAAATAGCCCTGGCAGTTTCCACAAAAGTCTACTCCAGCACTGGGCACAGCAAGGAAATCCACACATCTGGCCCAGGGAAAGGAAATGGAAAATACAAATGAAAGAGAAGCCATAGTCATGGGAGATGAGGACAGCTTGCCTCTCGCTGAGTGAATGCAGACCAGACTCACCCTAATGTCTCACTGGGTCATTTTTATTTTCTTTCTGCTTAAAGGAACACATGAGGTTTTTTTTTTTAATGTTTATTCACTATTTCTAGTTTTCAATTTGTTTGCCTGATTTAGGATGGCCAGGTTGGGACAAATAATAATGTAGCCTCAGAGTGACCAAAATCTACCTTTCGTGGGGTCTTTGTTAAACAACAGGAAAATACATGGTACAAACACTGCTTCTTTAACGATGGAAGCAACACAACGAATAGCTCTTCTATAGACAATGTTGTCATTCAGTAGGCCAATGGAGATCAGATTCCTTAATGCAATAGCCCAACCACCAATCTTTTGTATATCTTTCTCCTCCATCTTATACCTTATTCTTCCTAGGAATTGTTATATACATCAAGTCAAAACATTAAAAATGGATGTTATGGATTCAGCTTCATACCTAAATGTCACTGAGAGCCCCTGAATATGGTTTCAAAATAACTTATTAATGAAGCAGTTGTTGTGTAAGCCAAGAATAGTAGAATATAAATAGGAAGATGTGATTTTCAATTCAGACTGTTACTAATTGCCTGTGTGACTTTAAGAAGTCCCTGAACCTTTGTGAACCTTCATTACATTTCTTATTTTTAAAATGAGTTTTGAGGATAAAATGTTAAGTATCATACAAATGTGGAATGTATATTACTTTTTTCTCATACAACCGTGTATTTTTATCTTTGACTTACTTATACTTAGTGCATTAAATGTCAGTTGTGAATACTCGGGCCCTCAATCAGCCAGTTGGGTTCTAATTTACTAAAGGAATTTCTGGAATCTGTGCACCCAACTGCTGAGCTATAGTCAAAATCCATGTTATCTTCTATTTAAAACATAAATTTTTTAGTTTCTACAGGAAAAAAATTTACAAATGCATAAATTTATGTTTTAAACCTAGCATAAAACATGCTGTTGTGGTTACCAGTTTATCCATCCTGTATGATTTATTCATAAACAATGTAAGACTAGATAATCCATAACATGGCAAACAAATGTGCCCTGGTTTTGTTCAAATCATTCCTCTAAGCAGATGCTTATCATAGCTACCTCAAAGTAAAACAGATGTTCCACTGTTGAAGATCTTGGGAATATATGTTAGGAGAAAACTGTGTATGTTGTGAAAGCCACAGTAGGCTGGAGGGCTTGGAGCTTTCTTTGAATTCATATATACTTTAGCCATGAGACCTCATTAAACATATACAAGAAACTCTTTCATTGACAACTAAAGAGACCAGTCTCGACTATTTTATGTCAGCATGACCAAATCTGATGTGGCAGAGACCCAACAAATCTATCTATAGAAGGAGCAGCTGATTTAGCCTGATTGAAAGATTCAATGTGTCCAATTGACTGATCAGTCCTGCAAAGACATTATGGATTTCTGACCAGTAGGGAGGCCTGGTCACTGATGATGACTATCTTTTAACTGTTTTTTAGAAACATTCCTCCCTTACTCCAGAGACCTCTAAATGTACCTAATGTAATATTACTTATCATTAATATTAATATCATTAATATATTTACTTGCCATCTTATTCAGGGACCACCATAAGCCAGGTACTGTAAGGAACATGAGATTCAAATATATAACAGTGCAAACCCTGCTCACACAAAGCATACTGTTGAGTAGAGAAGTTATATGGCATAATGGAAATACTCCCATATTAGCAATTGGGAATCCTAAGATATAACCCCATCAGAGTACCTAAAACTTAGTGGGTACTTGATAAACATGTGTTTATTCAGTTTATGAAAGAAAATATGAATAAATGAATGAAAAAATGGGTGAATGAATGAAACCATGCAACCTTTGTTGTTAACTCATTATTCTGACCACTTTAAAAGCCCCTCTCCCTGGGACTTCTTATAAAATTTTAATTAAATACAAACTCTTTACTCTCACTTAAATTTTTTTTTTCTGGACCCTGCTTCTTTCTCCATTCTGGTCTCACATGATTTTTCTGCCAGCCTACTACACTCCAACTATACTGGCTTTATTTTAGATCTTCTACTTAACACCTCCATACCAACTCTCCTGCCTTTTCTGCTCTCTGATCTCATCTTTATGGACCTGACATCCTTGGTCATTCAGTGCTCATCTTACATTTCATATCATCTACCTTCTAGAGGAGTTGGAGTAAACTTCGAACTTGATAATATTTCAGTGACTTTCAAACACTTTGGGTACAGCAGAAACAGGAAGATGATTACCTCTTTTGTTTAAAAAAGAGTTACATGGTCTGGGGTCCATATGTTATCCCCTCATCCCCTCTACAAGAGGTTGGCCTTGAGGTCCTGACCCAGAACCTTAGGGCTGCTTACAATTTATTATATGCTGCCCCCAAACTGAATGAATGCTATTCCACACTTATATATATTTGAAGAAGTGGAATAGGGAAACCAGTTGGTTTAAGCTATGTCATAAGACACCACCCACTCTATCACCACTTTGATAATCCATCTGATAAGTGACTTCTGAGCTGTACAGCACTAGAATCGTAATCTGTATTTCCAATCTCTTCAGTTTCCCTCTCTATAACCATTCATATTATACCCTGCCAATCAAACAATGAAGAAAACAGGGGTAGATTTTGGAAAGAGATTATCCCTCTGCAGAAAAGCTTTACAATGGGTAAGGAAAGAGTACAGGGAGAAGCATCTACTGATGAACATAGTCTGCATGTATCACTGTTCAAAGAAAAACTGAAAAGTCTCTCTGATAGTCTAGCTTATTCAAAATATTCAGTTGTCAGTGAAAGTATATACAACTCAATTCAGAATACTCATACAGAGGAATGCTTCCTCCTCAACATCTCAGATTAAGTGACATGACTTCAAATTTCAAGATTAAACTCCTATCAAATTAGAGTGGGACTGAAGCAAGGAACAATCCACAAAGCCTGCCCACTGGTACTAGGCTAGAAGTAGTCCTATTCAAAGATGAGTATATAGAAATACATTTATACATCTGCCACTGTAGAGTCTGTAAAAAAAGACTATAACACATAGGAAAAAAATCTTTCCTACTAAAGATGATATATTTGAAAAAAAATTCAGATGAGACAGATAAAAGATTTAGAATACCTCTATTTGCTATCCAAAAAAATATAGCAAAAAAAACCACTCACTGTGTTAAAAAGGATCAGATTGTCAAAGGATAGCTTGTTCTCAAATGAACAAAGAGATGATAAGGAAGCTGGATGAATTAAGAAAGTAGTAAAGAAACCCAAAACATAGTGGTGAAGTGATAATCCATATTGGGGACAGTAAAGCAGGACTGACATCATAAAACATTAAATGAATAACGTAGAAAACAATTTTGGAAAAGATTTCCCAATATTTAGAGGAGAAAAAGAAATAAAGAGAAGATGAAAGACATGGAAGATAATTTAGATCTAAGTAAAGAGAGGTGTTACTGAGACGGAAATCCAAACAACAGAGAATTTATCATCAAAAAACTGATAAAACTTATAAAAACTTCTAAGTAAAAGGGCTTAGGAAGGACAAAATAAAATACAATTTTAAATGACCAGAAACATCAAAGAAGTTTCATTTCATTTTAAATCTCAATGGTAAATTTAAAATCTTACAAAAATTAAAAGAAGAATAAAAGCTTATCTCTAAAGTAGCAAAATATGGCGGCTTCACCCTTCTTTGCAAAATCAAATGTCAGAAGACAATGAAACAATTTGTACAGAGTGGTGACTGGAAAAGTTTATCACCTGAGAGATTTATATCCAGGTTGTTCATGTGAAAAGTTGGCAGAAAGACATTTTGCTAAGCTTAAAATCATGAAAGATAAATCATTCATGTTTCCTTCCTGAGAAAGTACAAAAAAATGAATACCTGTCAACTGATAAAGAGAAATCAAGAACTCAAGACTCTAACACTTAAAGTATAAAAGAAGTGGCAAAGAACTTTGAAACCAATTAATTTTTAAGATCAAATATGAGGAACTGTCACATGGGCTCACAACTAAATTCAAAGTCTGAGAAGATGTTGTCTATGCAAAACAAATCAAAACTTCATGATAAAATGTTGATATCCTAATGCCAGATAAAAGGAGTACCTGGTAAATACAGAAAAGGAGAAAGTCAGGTTAAGCCCAGATAATCAGAATTCCTCATTAGGAATTTGTTCTTGAATTGTACAGACAAATACAGTTTCCATATGCATTTGATAAGCAAAAGAATCACCACAAGTGAAATCAATGAAAGGATTTCAATCTTACAAATCTCAACATACGATGAAGACAAAGACTAGAAGAAAGGAGGGAAAAAGCAAGAAAGCATTAGGAAAGGTGACAAAATTCAACCCAAACAAATGTTATAGCAATAGATTTAAATGCCATAAATATTAGTAATAATTTTTGTTAGAAAAATCAAAGGACACAGATCACTAAAAATGTTTAAATAAAATTTAAAAATGGCTTAAAAATGGAAATAATGGTATGTGGGAAAGTCTTGCAGAAGGCAATAAGAGTGACAACATTCCAAGCAGGAAGCAACATCCTGGGAAAAAGAAGATAATATTTTGTGCCAATAAAAGAAACCCAATGCAGAGAAGATATAATGGACACATAACTTATGTGGTAGATAATATCATCAAACACCAAAATATATACTCCAAAAAGTACCAGAAACAATAAGTTGAGAAACATCATACAGTTGTCAGCCTATGATAGGTTAAATGAATATTAAAAGGAATGAAACCTTTGAATAGTATAAATGTGAATAAATATATAAACGTACATACATACACATACATATCCTTATACTCTTCAAAAAGAAAATATCAGCTTCCTTCTAACACCCATATGGCATTTAAAATTTGACCATTCACTCAATATGCTTGATAAGGTTTTAAAGAAAAAAAATTTCTTAAACATTGATGTGATAAAACTAGAATTACAATTAAAATTTTTAACAAAATTGAAATATAATTGGAAATCTCCTAAAATAATTGGACCAAAGAGTATAAATAAAATTATAACTGCAACCTACTTTGGAAATAATGAAAATAAGTATACTCATGTCAAAGCTTACAGAATATAGATACAGCAGTAATAAAACATATAAGGCTGTGAATAGACAGGAGGTAACTAAAATGAATTAAACAATCAGCCGAAGGAGTCACATAGTGAAAGAATACACACAAGAAAAATCTGAAGGAGGAAAAAGATCATATATGTAGAAATTACAAAAAGCAGAAAATATTAAAACTGGTTCTCTTAGCAAACCAAAAAATGGAAGAAACCCAGAGTTCTATTTGAAATACAAATTTAAGTAGAAATTAAAATAGAAATACACAAACAGACACAGGAATTTTTCAAAGGACAAACATACAAACAGAATTTTCCATCTTTCAAACAGATAAAGTTAGAGAAATAGTACTTAGTACTGGCTAGAGAATGGTTATGCTACCATTGGAATATAAACTGGAAATACCAAATTTAGATAGAAATGCTTCACTATGTATCAAGTACCTTAAAAATACTCATACTTTTACTTGGTAATTACATGTTAATTTATTCTATGAGAGATACTAACATTTTTGATGATTTATGTTTTTATAGTACCTCCATATGTTGGGACATTAAGGAGCTGTTAAAAAAATTGCTTTTGAAGATTATTTAATGACATTGTAAATCCACCCTATAATGTCTGAAATAAAGGAGAATGATATATATCTAAATATTCAGTGTGAATCCCATTTAGTGAAAAGCAAAATTAAATAACACATTAAAATGTTAATTATAAATATTACTAGTTACTCAAATATTTTCTAGATACTTTTCTATAGTTACCAAAACTATGATAATATCCTTGAATTCTTCTACAATCAAAATAATTTTTAAATTAAATATAAAAGATTTCTTACCAAGATGGCACTGTGGATTTACATATTCAATATCTCTTCTTCAAAATAACATAAAAAAGCAAATTTATTTTTTTAATTTTTTTTTTAAGATTTATTTATTTATTTATTTAACAGACAGAAAGTACACAAGCAGGGGGAATAGGAGAGGGGGAAGCAGGCTCCCCGCAGAGCAGGGAAAATTGGAAGTTGTATCTATACCCAACACAAGGTAAATTTCTCCGGACACCACAAAAGTACTAAACAACAGCAAGCAGTAAATGCTGGAACTATGGTATTGTTGGATTCTAAGTTAAATATAGACAAAGACAGTAAGAAGTTTATCAAGAACTAAATGCTGAATCAGAATCACAAGCCAGACTCAAAGCATAAAACTGGCATCAGGTAGGGTCTCCCAACCTGTAGGGGAAAACTACTGAGAAAGGTAGGGCTGTGGATTGCATCAAACCATGTATGTATGAGACAGGAAGGAGCAAAGCCAGTCCCACAGAGCAGATTTGTGATAAGCTATTAAGTACCGGTTATGCAATATCCGTAACACCAACCATGATGGGACAGGAATCTCAGCCCACTAACATAAAACCTGTTTCTGGTTTGAGATTCTCAGAGAGCCACACGGTAGCTAGTGCAAATCAGTGAAGTATGATCAATATTTAAAGATTTTTTTTTAAGATTTTATTTATTTGTTTGTTTGTTTGATACACAGAGAGAACACAAGCAAGGGGAGCACCAGAGAGGGAGAAGCAGGCTCCCTGCTGAGAAAGGAGCCATATGTGGGGCTGGATGCCAGAACTCTGGGATCATGACCTGAATTGAAGGCAGGCGCTTAACTGGCTGAGTCACCCAGGCACCCCTAGATATTTAAAAATTTTTAAAAATATAACTTCTACTCTAGATCAAACAGAAAACTAAAACTCAAAAGCAGTAAGGAAAAACAGGATTGAGAAGATATCCAACAAAATCAACAACAAGAGTATGATTTAACTCCTGGAAAAAAAAATGCACATAACACTCTCTAGGTCCATCTGTGTTGTCATGGATGACAAGATTTCATTTTTTTTTTTTTAAGATTTTATTATTTATTTGAGAGAGTGAGTAAGGGAGAGGGGCAGAGGAAGACAGGGAGAGAAAAATCACATAAGAAGGAAAAAATGGTGGTGGAATGAGGATATTTTGGGGTGCTGAAATAGGATAGTCAGGAAGACCTTTGTGTAGAGACCTGCATGAAGTAGCATAGCAACACATGTAAATATCAAGCAAATGACCCTGTGGCAGATGTGCAAAGGTCCTGAGGCAACATCAAGTGATCCAAAGAAAGGGAGGAAAAGACTACCCTAAAATAGGATCAGAGAGTAACAGGAAAGTAGATCATGGAGTTTACGGCAAGGTAAAGGCCATGGCAGAGACTGTGGATTTTACTTTGAAAGAAATGGGAAGACTTTGGCAGCTTTTGAGCAGAGGAACAACATGATTTGATTTACATATTTAAAGGACCATTCTCATTGCTGGCAAGTAATGACAAGAAGTGTTTACCTGAGTGGAAGCAGTTCCAAATGCAACACACGGACCACAGTTATGGTGTTATTGTCAAAGTGGTTCCAAGAGCCAGATCCAAGCTATATTTTGAAAGCAAAGCCAACTGGATACATAGGTAAATTGCACATTTGTGGGAGAAAAAAATAAGGAGTTAAAGATGACTCTGAAGTTTTTGACCCAAGGAACAGAAAAATGAGTGCCATCATTTTCCAAGAAGAGGAAGACCATGCAAGAAGTAAGTTTGGGAGTTGAAGAAAACAAAAAATGCACGTTTGTTCTTAGCGTACCTTATAGAGTTACACAAATGTACCAGATGCACTTGAACCCTCCCAAATGTTCATAGAATATCAAACAGATCGTATTTGTGACTATATGCCAATAAATTTGAAACCAACAATAAAAAGACAGGAAAGATGTGATTTACAGACAAAGAAAAAAGCAAACTCCTAAATGATTAATGTACAGAGAGGAAATTGCCATGTGAACTACAAAATATTTAGGCTTACAAATGTCAAAGATTTGCTGCAAAACTTTTGGGATCTAGTTAAGGCAATACTTAGAGTGAAAGAGGTAGACAAAAGCGAATTGATTTTAGGCTTAAAAGAATGAAATAAATAAGTTAACTGCAAATCAGAAAGTAACTGAGTAAACCCAGAGAAAGTAAAAGGAAAGAAGAGGCAAAATTAATAATGAGAAAAATAGAAAAAATAAATCAACAAAAGATAATCCTTTAAAGGAATAATGAAACATATAAACATCTAACATGAATCATTAAGAAATCAAGAACACAGAAATAGTTAAGAATGAAAATAAGATATTAGCACACACACAAAAAAAGAAAAAAGAAAAAGCCTGGATATACTGAGTGTTGCAAAGGACAGAAGAGAAACAAGAACTCTCAAAACACTTTGGGTTAGCAATGTCTGCAGGCACTTTGGAAAGCCATTTGGAAATAAATAATGAGGTAGTCCTAAAAATACCAATTTTCAGTATATAGCTTCAAAAAACAGAAGTCAAAACACATGAAAATGAAACCTCACACACTTCTGCCACAGGACGGACATATATGAGTGTGCATTACAGCTTTGTCACAACAGCAAAAATTTGGAAATGTTGGACAAGAATGCATCAGTAAAGCATGTTATGTTGGTATCATGGAAGACTGCTCAGCAGTCCAAGTGAATGAACTCCGTATACACACCAACATGCATAGTTCTCAAAAACACAGTGTTGATCAAATAAAAACAGGTTGTCAAAAGATACAGAAATAATTTTTAAAGATACTAAAACAATGTTCCATACTATCTGTGGATGTGTGTGTGTGTGTGTATGTGTTTATGTGTGTATGCAGTAAAAAAGAAAAAAGAATACTATGTACACACCAAAGCATGACAGTGTTTCCTTTTGGGGAGCATCATGGGGGGAATGGGACCAGGAAGAGGAATGGGAGAGTCTTCCTTTCTTCCCAAATATTTTATTTCTTAATATTATTATTTAAATAATATTTTTAATAAAAATTATCTGAAGTGAACAGGATAAAATGTTAACACTTTTTCATATTCATGGTGGGAATATGAGTAACATTCATTAGATTTTCATCTGTACTTTATTTATTTATTTATTTATTTTAAAGATTTTATTTATTTATTTGACAGACAGAAATCACAAGTAGGCAGAGAGGCAGGCAGAGAGAGAGGAAGGGAAGCAGTCTCCCTGCTGAGCAGAGAGCCTGATGCAGGGCTCCATCCCAGGACCCTGGGATCATGACCTGAGCCGAAGGCAGAAGCTTTAACCCACTGAGCCACCCAGGTGCCCTGAATTTTTTTAAATGTTTAATGTAAGAGCAAACAAAACCTTTCATTGCTTCCCTCAGCTCCAAGTTGTCCCTAGTCTCTCCTTGGGAATGTAAGCAAGTCTTCATTTTGGTCCTTGATGGGACTGGAAGGATATATTATCAAGGAGGGACCCTGACTCCAACTTCTCCCTCTGTAGCTCACCAATCTGGTTTGTTGAACTTACTTCCTGGAGAACAAATCCCATCTATATTTTCAAGGCTTTCCCTATGGGCAGTTGGAATGATACAAGCTATAACATGGCTGTGATTAACTTTGGCAAATGAAGGATTTACGGCTGTACATGTGTCCTGAGTTTGGAAACAGACACATAAACATCCGTGATGACCTGCGTCTGCAGGGTCAGAAGCAAGCAGACCTCTGAGGGGTGTCAGAGCCTTGAAGAATGTTAGTGCTTCAGAGTCAGAACCTGCTATTGCCAAGAAGCAAAGAGGGACTGTGCTGGGTAGGTACCAGCAGAAAGCCTTCCTAAAAACAGGCAATACAACTGGAAATACTATCACTGCCTTTCAGGAGAAAAGGGAAAAATTGGCCACGACAAATGTCGTGATACCTGCTTTTGGTTCTTTATTGCTCACAAAATCCAGGGATAAGTTACCTTAGTTCAACCAAATCATAGAGAAAGGCATTTCTGGAATAGTTAATGGTTTATCACCACATCCCCCTCTAGTCTCCTTGAGAAGAGGACCTCCGCCTTATTCCACAAAGTCCTTCCCACAGTGCTTTGCACTGTGCTTTGGCTTTTAGTAGGTACACCTTACACACACATGGTGGGGATATAGAGAGAGATAAAGATATACATACATATAGCATATTATAAATACATTAATATATAT
>ML108380.1:34252-45525 GCA_003697995.1 Taxidea taxus jeffersonii
CATGGAGCCCAGTGCATGGCTTGAACTCATGACCCTGAGATCAAGACCTAAGTTGAGGTCAAGAGTCGGACATTCAAGGGCTTGAGACACCCAGGCACCCCAAGAAAGATGTTTAATGAAATAAAAACCAAGAGGGAAAAAAAATGAACCCAAATTGGCTGATTTTAATTTCAAGCTTTCACAGCAAAAATCACTTGTCTATTCCAAAAGATTTCAAGTATTCTGGCATCCAACAAAGACAGCCTGTAAAATGCCAAAATATCACCTTACGACCCATGGCAAGTTAAAATCTAGATATCTGAAAGTGAGAAGTATATGCAAAATTCCATCTGCCATGTCTGGAGGAAGCAAAGCTGTGGTCGAAACATAAATGTGGATAGAACACTTTAAACTCTATGCTACACTGTACCGACAGCTAGCAAAGTGATATTGAAAAGGGTTCTTCTGTTAAGTTTCCTTAGTTTTTCTCAATATAATACTAGCTATTACAAATATCATGGTCCATGTGTTTGCTGTTCCAGAATCCCCAAAAGCTAACTGGTATCATCCAGTCAGCAAAGTACTGAAATAAAACTGTGAATTCTAGACAGGAGCCAAGCTCTCATTCAGAGTCCTGAGCATCACCCACAGATGTGATGCAGGAGTTGGGGGTGGGCCATGGACCACCAGTGGAAAGCTACTCACTATCCAGCTTGAACCATAAGCATTTTGAATGCTTGTAGCATTCTATTGTACCTTGTAAGAGAATGCACAATAGGAAGACCCATAAACCGAACAAATGTATGCCTGACAGGTTTGGCATCTGTATACCAAACTAGCCATACTAGACATGGTGTGTTGATACATTCATCTGTTGTAATAAATGTAGCATTCTGGTGGGAGATGTTGATAATGGGGCAGGCTACACAGGCTTGAGGGCAGGGGACATACAGGAAATCTCCATACCTCCAAGTTTGGTGTAAACCTTAAACTTCTCTAAAAAGAAAATGCTTTAATAAAGGTGGGGGTTGGGGGAGAGGGGTGAGGCACAGGTGACGTTTGTGTGGCACCATGCTCACGGAGGCAGTATTTTCATGGTCATGGCAGCTATGTCCCATCTGCCAGCCACTCTATCTCTGCTGTGAACATCTGGAAAAATTTTGGAATTGTTATTTTCAAATATCAATGGACAAAGTGTTTGTGAAAAGCAATTGAATTAAAAAAGAAATACTTGTCGGGGTGCCTGGGTGGCTCAGTCAGTTAAGCATACAACTCGGTTTTGGTTCAGATCCTGATCTCAGTAAGGGATAGAATGAGGACTAAAACCTGAAACTGATGATATAACTATTACTGGTTTTCCACATGGTTTCCCAAAGTTGGGAGAAATTGAGAAGTATATTCTGTTGAGAAATGGATTCCAGTTGACTTGATTTCCCTTACCCTTAATTGCCATAAGCAAAAGCCTAAGTCAGAGAAAGAGAAAAAGAAAGAGAGAGAGAGAAAGACCATCCCGAGATGAAAAAGTCACCCTATTACATAACTCATGCACGATCTGGGGTATGTTCCCTCCTCTGTAAATAATGAAGAAGCTGCTGAAAGAAGAAACAAAAGTGGAGGATTTACCAGTGAGAAGGAATATGAGAAGAAAATATTCTTAGGTTGGCTTATTATGAGCCCAGTCAATTACAAGCAGCACATTTTGACACCACTGTAAATAATACACTTCTGTCAGAGTCAGCTGATGGAGATTTTCTGTTCAATACATTGTCATAGACACATGATGAAGGGGAGACGTTGGATGGCATATGCGGTACACAGGAATAAATATGTGAATAATCTCACAGGCTTTGAGACTTCCAAATACTAACTATGACAGATATGAACTACGGTGCATTCCATTCTAAGACTAGGGAACTAATGATGATAAGTTGAACAGTATAATATCCATCTTTACAGCATGCGGCTGTATCTTGATGGTTATGCTTGAAGGGACATCATTTGACCTGGCCTATTTCCAGTCATGTAATAATGAGAAGTATTTAACAGAGTCAGATGGAGTGTTCACACTAAAAAGGATCTGAAATCATCCAGCCCAACCCTCCCATTGTAAAATGAAGGAAATAAGACTAAATGAAGTTAACTGCCTTGTCTAAGAGTGGTAACAAAGCCACGTAAAGACAGTTCTCCTAACCTCAGCAAAACTACAAGATTGCTGACAGTATTTTGTGTTTAGATGGCGTAGTGGGGAAATGGAGGCCACTTGGGGCAAGAGGAAACATCTTCAATTTGTTATCATCCTGAGCCATGAGCACAGAAGATGATTTTTTTAGCATTTGAAGAGTTATGCATTGCCTCTTAATCAATTTGTCCACAAATGATAGGATTCTTCTCATTCAATATTAGGTAACATCATCTAATTTTACATGGCCAGTGAGCTTTTCCCAAGTCCCAACTCTTCCAGGAGGTCTTCCTGGACTGTACTGCCCTCTCTCCCTCTGCAGTTTGCATAAGCATTTGTCTACCACAACTTGGTATCATTGGCTCATAAAGTATGCTGGATTCTTTAGCCATTTATATCTTTAATCAACTATTTAGAGAGTCAATTACTTGAACTTAAGGACTCTAGCTCATAAGCTCCCAATTTTACCTCTCTTTGTTTATGAAAGCTTTCATAGGAATGCTGTAGGTTCTGAGAGAGAGGGAAACCTGTACCAGGAGAGAGCTCCAAAAGACCCTCCTCCACCCACACCCCTGCACCAACCTCAGGGGGTTGTCACTGCTACTGTCATTGTGACAAGCACCTCTCAGCTGTGTGGAAGGAAGGCCATGATACTTTGAGAGCCTGTGTTTGGAGTGAAGACCGATGAGCCTTTCTGTCTTCCAGGTGAGAAGATTCTAATCCAGAGGTTTCTCTGGGGTTAGTCCCAAGGTTTACACCCACTTGAATGAGATTAGGGAACTCACAGAATTCCTGGTAACCTTTAGAGGCAGTGTCTTTCTTTTTCATTGGCTTGGGGCACATTTTTCAGCGGGACTCTTTCTCTGTTAAGAATTGAGCAGTACAAAGGAAGAATAGTGTTTCTGAATTAGAAGAAAAGCTTATGCATTAACAATGAAGCACCCCAAACCCAGTCAACCACAGCTCAGGCAAATCTAGGTAATGGGAACTAATTAGTAAAATTACTAGCAATATTAGGAAATAAGCTAATGTCACACATTTAAATATCACACATAGCTCTCTTTGAGCAATCCTGACTCGCAAAATTTTCCATGAAATTAAAAACGTTCTCTTTGGGGCTTGCAGTCATTTCTTCTAGAGCCTGAAATCTACCTGTGTGCTTTTCTGTCACAGAGAGTGTATTAGTCCAGGAGAAAAATTTGTGTGTTTGTCTTTGTCATACTCAAATTTAATTTGGGCAAAATATTAATGGAGTAAACAGCCAAAAATTAATTTCACTCATGTTTATATTGTTAAAAAACTGAGTTCAAATACAAAGTATTCATTTTGTGTGTATTGATTTTAACCCTCCATGATAGCTGGTTAGGCTCAATTTTGACAATACAGTATATGTACATAAGGCAAGTGTGTACATATACATTGTCTGAATATATATCTATAAATTGCCAGAAAATTGACAAACTTTATTAAAAAAATCACCATATTTGAATCATCCAAAAGCCACCGGAATACAAATTAACATATACATTTGGATTCAAATTTGTGAAACAGCATGAGAAATAGCTTTCTTAACTCCACAGTAATAAAGAATCAAGAAACAGATATTTTTTCAATTTCTTCCCATTACATTTTATGTCCACATTTAGATGTATCTGGGAAGATCTCTAAACTGACACCACTGTGAGAGGCCCCTGGGATTCACAAATATCATTTCCATGACACTCAGAAAACGGGGGGAAAAGAGGAAAATGTGAGCGGCGATAAATTGGAGCTAATCTCTTTCTGCCAGAACCTGAAATGATACTTGGCCAGGTAATCTCTCCATCCTCCATGCTGTAATAAGAGCTTGTCTATCTCTCCCAGATGCCCAACCTGAGTACTGGTATCTCCCTCAAATGCTTGTACTAGAAATTTCCTAACAGGATTCCAAGGCTCTGAAAGAAAAAGAAAAATGAAAAATAATTCTGTCATGCAATAAGCATTGTAAGTTTGAAGAAAAACTTGGCGTTTCAGGTCCGCAATAAATATATATATATATATATATATATATAATGGATTCTTTTGGGTCATAAAGCTCAACCAACCATAAAATGCGCAAAGAGCCTCTGATGAAGGTCATCTAAGCCTTCTGGAGCCCCATCTGATGTGGCACTGCTTTGAAAGCCCTACCCTGGCCCTGCCCCACTACGCATCTGTTCTTGTCCAAGAAAGAAAATTCTTGGTTCTGACATGAAGGCAGCACAGAGTAGCTCCAGGCCTGTCTGGGAGCTGTGATCACACTGTAATTTTTGCATTTTGATCATGTCTTTGCAAAGAGATGATCCCAAGGACATCATCGTTTTGCACTAACAAAAAGCGAAGAGATCATTGCCTCGTACAAGTTGGGTGACTTTGGAGGAATCACTTAACTTTCCTGATCTTCAGTTTCCTCCTGTGTTAATTAGTGATAGAACCCGCCTCATGGTTGTTGTGAGGATAAAAGAAAGAAAGCAGGTAAAGCCCTTAGGGAGGGTTGTTCTAGAGGAAGCATCAACAATAATCTTCTTCCTTAACTTTGGTGGAAGAAAGGGGACTCAATCCAGAGGTGTGACCTATCAAAAATTCAATCCAATAAGCATCCTAAAGGTGGTAAGGAAATGAGGCAATGCACCCATTCTGTTTTCCCTAAGTCTCTTTCCTGAAACGTGTACGCCTCCTCTATGAGCACACTTCCTGTCACACAGAGGCTTGGTGCTAATGTCACCAGATTCTGTGTTATTGTCTCATCTTCTTGTCTGGTTTTACAGTTACCTGTTGGCACATCTCTCTTTCTCACCAGGTGTACATCGCTTGAGTTCATGGATCATGATCTACTCAGACCACTGAACCCAGAGAAACCGCCCCTGAACTCTGAGCACAGCAGGTCTGCAATAAACATATCCTGCGGGGGTAGGGGGTGGTGGTGGTTGTGAAACCCACCGAAAAGAGAAAACAAAAACCAAGTTGTCAGGAGAAGCTTTCCTTTTATCTCTGCTCTGGCAACCAGTATCTCTTTAACCTTGGAAAAATCACTTAATTTCTTGGGACATCAGCTTCCGCATCTGTGAAGATAATCTCCAATTCCCTTTGTTGCTCTAAAATTCTACAACTTACAGAAAAACAGCTGCACAAGGATACCTGGTTATTGGGTCGCCTGAGCTGTTAAAGCAAAAGAATGCAACCGGCGGAGCCTGGACCAGTCCCTCAGTCCAACATTTGAAACTGAGTTTCCTTCTGGTACTTTCAGCTGTTCTCACTTGTCCTGGTTTGTATGTTTATTTATTTAGGTTGCGAAAGTTCAAGGTAATGAGCCTGTGGCTGGAATTAAAACACCATTGGGTCTGCGTCCCACAGGGCTTGACCCAAAAGCTCTGTCCACAAAAAGGAGAAAATATGTTCATAAACCAATGGACACCAGTTTCAGGAGCGGGGTCCTGGGGCTGGGGGACCTGGCAGCTCAGGAATGCAGAGAGAAAGAGAACAGGGGCCCGCATGGGCTCCGGTTCTGGCTGTTAGTGTCTGCTAACAAAGCACTGCTTGCCTGACAAATCGAAGGCTTGGCCAGATTGATGAGTTTCCTAAACTCAATCAGAATGAAGCCTGCTCTGACCTACAGAAGGTCACTCAACCATATTGAATATTTGTCAACATTCCATGGCCAAAGATAAAGTGAGTAAATATCCAAGACAGATTTAGACATGTCCCTGTTTATTCCTGGAAACTTTGAGTGCCTGTTTGGGCGCGAGGAGCACAGGACGTAGATTTTCCTTCTGTGGATACAGACTCTGCAGGGCCCCAAGGTGCCTGCTCATGAGTCAGCATCTTGTCACTGGCACTCAGCAGCTTACGCTGCAAGAAGTCAAGATGGAAGCACAATGCTTACCCCACCTCTGGGTGCGAGGGTGCCCCGGGACACAGAGAGAAGGTGAAGTAGCCAGGTGAGGTGTCAGCCCCGCAGTGGACACTTCCTGCAGTTGGCCAAACACCAAGTGATCCAAGTTGCTGGAGGGACCACACGGAGGGGGTTCACTTTTCTCAGGTGCACCATTCACAGCCCAACGGCAATGGAGCCCTCCCTTCACAAGCTTCTTTTTCACTTAAACCAAGTATTCATTAGTCTTCTCCTTCTGTGTCCTGGAGCAGCTGTAGGAAATGGAAACTAGCCTCTACTCCTTCTAGCACTGCACCCATCAGCTCACTTGCTTCTACAAGGAGAACATCGGGGACTGTAAGATGGTGAAACTACAGAGGTAGAGGCTCAGTCCATGTAAGCGCTTCTTGGCATACAGAACTGTTAGGACATTGCAGGATAACTAAGATCTAGTATTTGCTGCTCTTATTTCTGAGGCCACAGATGGGACTACAGTAAAAATTGGGGAAATGAGCAACATCCCAAGTAAAGCATTTGTTTAGTCTACCCACTTTTTCTAGCAAGTCCTCTGGGGTATAATCTTTGTTTTTGTGATCAGTTCAGACGTTTCTTTTCCCCCCACTGTCTTTGCCAGAAAGGTGAGCATAAGTTGGACCTATGAGAGAAATCTTGATTCCTAAATTTTGCTTTTGGACAATTAGCTTCTGAGAACTGGGTGAACTGGTGACCCACAGGCCAACCCCTCTGGGGAGACAGCACTCTGGTAATTTGTGTGAGGAGTCTTTACCCAAGACAAGATAAGCTGGGGTGATGTTGCAGAACCTCCCAAAAGAAGGAAGTGTGATGTTGAAAATGTAATCTGCTGCTGACCCAGGCACTCAGTCTCTGAATTTTTTCTTGCTTGAGCCTTTCTGAAGAGCAGGAAGGTGAAGTGCTCCACCTACATTAACTGCTTCTGGCTCAGAGTCTTGGGTTGCCTTTTAGCCCTTTCCCTGCAGGTAGTCTGTGCCTTTTGCTCTGAGAAGTGTCACACAATGGCCTCAGGTGGCTGAGTCATCCTCTAGTGGCCTGAGTGAACTTGTGCAGACCTCAAAAAAGAAAGAGGGCTAGGACACTGGGTGACTGGGACACCATACTTGGAAAAAATTTGCCAAAAAACCAAAGGCCATGTTGTAATTCTTCCACCATCTTCCCACGTGACCCAGAGAAATCACTCCACCTCCACCAGAATCTCCGCGTTCTCACTTGTACAAAGAGGGGCTCAAGCCAGCTCACCTCTAAACTCCTTTGTAAGCGACTTTGATGATACCTTCCTTTCCTTGAGAACAGGGAACAAATGTATGGCATAAATGATTCTTAATTATGCATAAAATTAAATGGAGGACCAGAGTGGGGCAGTCCACAGGCAGAAAACCTGGGTGGGCCCATTCCAGACTGCTTTCCATGAAAAGATTGAGAACAAAAAAGGGTCTCTATCTTCTTTTTCTTTATAAACCCAACATTAACACAATGCCTAGTTATTAGCAGGCAATAAAGATTTGCTAATTAATTCACAAGGTCACAAGGTGTTGACCTTAAAACACCCAAGGTCAAGCAGATACTTCACGTTAGGTAGCAGTGTGCTTCCATCTGTGCGCACGTGTGTGTGTGTGTGTGTGTGTGTGTGTGCATGCACAGGTCTGGGCATGCATTTGTGTATGTGCGCACATGTGCACACGTGTGTGCGCGCACACACACACACACACACAATGCATTCATCTAGATCACTTAGCACCCAGGATAGTTGTCTTTTTCTTCTACTGGAAAGCTCTTTGAAGATGAGGATTCATCTTATTCAATGTTGTTTCCTCAACATCTAGCCAGAGTCTGACTGATGAGGAGTGTCCACTAGAGGTTATTGAATGGATGGACGGATGGATGGACTGATACGTACCTCGTGAAATGTTATGTGCAAATGCAATTCCTATTTGTACCTTACATAAAATAGAGAAAAGCAATCATGCTGCTTCTTTTTCCAGTTTTTGTTGGGGGTGGGGAAGAGAAAGAGGAGAAGGAAATGGAGCCAAGAGAAGGCTGAGGTGGGTAGAGAGCGAGATTAGAATCGTAACAAAGCCCAGGAGTTCTGTCTTTTTTTAGAGAGCAAGAGGGGCCTGTCTGTTCAAAGTTCACTATAATCAGGACACTGATGCTTTGGAGAAATAAGATATTAAATTTCTGGAATGAGGAAAGAGAAAAGGAGCTCAGAAGACAAACGTCACCAAGAAAATGAATTATGTAAGGAAATCAATTATGTTTTTTATTCTTCTGTTACTAATCCTTTAGGATTTTAATTTTTATGTTTTTAAAGGGACTTGAAACATCTTTAGCACAGGTGAGGTAGAGTGGGATTAAGAAGAGGCTTATGCATCAACCATGCATTTGGACTTGGAAATTTTTCACAGGTAAAGGATTGAGTTTCTGCCTCAATACGCAAAAGCATTCTATTTCCTATAGTGTCCCACAAGAAGGGCTAGTTACATCTGTGTTTGGCCCAGGACAGGGAGTTTGGACTGGATCACTCTAAGGGAGGGAGAATTCGATTCCATGACAAAGAAGAATGGCTGCCTGGTGGTGCAGGTAAACAATAGGCTGGAGCAATCTCGGGGTCAAGCCAGAGGAAAACACAAGCCAGCAACATGATCCACGGCCTTGGTCACTCCTCGGGAAAGGCTATTTCTGTTTCCCCAATTTCCCCAGCACTGTTGTTGAGAGTAGTGTTGATTACCAGATAACCAGAGCCTTTGGTCTTTCACAGAATCAACAGCTCGGCAGCCACAAAGTGACAGGCAGCGATACTAATCGCACCAGCCTGTCTGTAACTGGACCCTGGGATAGGCTGTGCTACACCTGCCTGTCCAGGAAATGTACCCCAGGGCCTCCCCCATGGAAACCTCTAACAACACTTATTAGCTGTTTCCTTGCCTGATAAGTGGTCTGTGCCTAGTTCTGGCTCCCATTATTATATTCATTTCAGCCTGTGTCCTGAAACCTGATACCTTTGTACTTGGGGGGTGCAGTGTCTGCCACCTGACAATGATTTGACATGACACAGTGACAGAAAACAGGGAGAGAGGATGGAAATAAAGAACAAGGGATCCAAGCTGCTAGGCTGGCAGCTCCAGGCAGGGGTGCCCATCAATACTGATGCCTGTTAGCAGGAATCCAGGCCCCACTGACAGAATGGTCAGATCACTCACATCAGAGCGCCATTGAGTGGGGAGATCTCAATCTTCCTTTGATGGCCAAGGCCCTGAAGACCAAGGGCAAAATTACGTGGGTTCTTCACCTGCACTTGTGAGTTTAATGTGGCTCAAATTCTGCCCCTTGCCTCCCACTTCTATTCCCCTAGCACCTCATTCATCTTCCTGTTCCTTCTTCCTGGGCCTCCGTGACGACAGTCAGAGCAGCCACCGTGGTGGTGGACATAGATGCTTAACTGCCAGTACAACCACGTGTTTGTGTTACAATCATTCAAGAGACCGTCTAAAGCATGGGGAGGGGAGGGTCAAGGTGAGAGTCTTCAGTCCCTAGAAGCCCCTACCACTGGAAATGGCTAGGATTCCAAAGAGCAATGTTAAGGACACAGTCTGTGACTGACCAGCAGTAACCATGGGCCCAGGACTGGTCTACCCTCACCCTTATCTATACAATGAACAAGACCAATTAGCCCACTGATCTTAAAACCTTTTGTTGTTGTTATGGTAGCAGTGCAAATTTCAGTTAAACAATCTTTTCCATTAGATCCCAGTATATAAAATAAAGGAAAGTGGAATTGAAATGGATGATGCCAGGCCCGGGCTTAGTGGCTCAACCCTGCTGAGCCACCTGCATGACCTTCTTCAGCCACTGACACATCTCTCTGGAGTGCTAGCCCAGCTCCACATAGCACAGCGTGAAAACCAGAGGGCAGGGCATTTTTGTAGTTCTAGCGCAAATGTTGTTTTGGAAAAGGCAAGGGTGACCGGGAAGGTACAGGGAGGGCATGGAGATTTGCAACCTGTTGGGATGATCTTCTCTTTTGCATTCTTTTTTTTTTTTTTAAAGATTTTATTTATTTGACAGACAAAGATCACGAGTAGGCAGAGAGCAGGCAGAGAGATAGAGGAGGAAGCAGGCTCCCCAGCAAGTAGAGAGCCCAAGTAGAGAGCCCGATGTGGGGCTCGATCCCAGGATCCTGGGATCATGACCTGAGCCGAAGGCAGAGGCTTTAACCCACTGAGCCACCCAGGCGCCCCTCTCTTTTGCATTCTATGTCTTCTTTTTGTCATCAGTCCCTAGAGCTCGGTGGAGGTCTGTGTAGAGACAGAACAGTAAAGGGAGAGAGAGCATGTAAGCAGGGCCCCAGGCCCACTCCCACTGCAGTTTGGATAACTCTGCGGCATTCTTACACCTACTGGACTTAAAATAGAGAGAAATGGGGAAGATGTTTGAAAACAATCAGCCTAGACTCAAGTTTTACAAAAGAAAATTATACACCAGAAATAGTTCCTAATGTATCTGATAGATTTAGGACTTATTATCTTTTATCATCATCATGATCATCACCACAAGGACACATCCACCCCCCCCAAAATAAAGTTTATTCTTTGGCAATGGTTAAATATAATGTCAACTCACACAATAATTAAATTAATAAAATACTTCTGGTTCAGAGAAAAATCCTTGAGACCAGTTTTGATTCTATCCATACAAGGTAAAGGACTCAAGAGGGGCAGGTAGAAGAGGGAAGGTTAAGGGGAATACTTAGCCAGTGACTAAATGTCATTTTCCTTGAGTCAAGCAATTTCCATCTTCTCCAAGTGTTCTAGAAACGATGATGAAGACTTTTTTCCCCCCCACTTCAGGGAATTCTTTTTTTTTTTTTTTAAGATTTTATTTATTTATTTGACAGACCAAGATCACAAGTAGGCAGAGAGGCAGGCAGAGAGAGAGGGGGAAGCAGGCTCCCTGCTGAGCAGAGAGCCCGATGCAGGGCTCAATCCCAGGACCCTGGGATCATGACCTGAGCCGAAGGCAGAGGCTTTAACCCACTGAGCCACCACAGGTGACCCGGGAATTCTTTTTGGACCAATAAATAATTCTCAACTAACTATCACTAGTCATTAACTGGGGATGATAACAGTAGAAGATAACATTTATAACACTTTGCTATGTAGCATTCTAAGAATGTTACATTTATAACCGATT
>ML108380.1:45925-115178 GCA_003697995.1 Taxidea taxus jeffersonii
CCTAAAGGAAGGTACTATTATTCCCCCTTTTTAAAAATGGGAAAACTGAGCCACAGAAAGTTAAGTACCCTTCCAAAGTGCCAGAAGTGATAAGTGGAAGAACTGGGATTGAACTCATGCAGGCTGACTCTGATGTCTGTGCTTCTAATGCTACTGCCATCCAGGAGAGAACATGGATGGGGAGAGGGAGAGAATTAAGCTCTGGTAGGGTTCAAGCAAACTCTAAAGTCAACAGAAATGTTTCTCAATGGCACAAAGCTCCCAGTTCTAGGCTTTTTTGCATCCATGTCCTTTCCCTATCATCTTGCCTTACACATGTAAACTTACCCTCCAAGACACTTGGTTAATATGTTGCTTACTCTCTTCTTAACAGTATTCAGAATATATTCAGATCTTTTTTTTTTCTCATCCAGACTTAAACAACTGATCACAGGTTAATCTGGTCTCCCAAGGAGAGTTATGTTTTGTTTTTTGTTTGTTTGTTTGTTTGTTTTGTTTTTACCAGCAACCAAAGCCTTGAACTAAAGGGATGAAGTTCCACTTGTAAAATTTCACTGTCAGCATATGAACAGGGAGTATCAACTTGAAATCATTAGTCTTCCTAGTTACCCCTGAAATCTATTAGGGGGTTTTGAATTTATTAGGGAAAACTTGTCCAAATTGGGAAATGAATATAATCTCTACACCAGATACTATTCAATGGAAAAACCATCAGAAGGTTTTGGCCTTGGATTCACGGGGAGATTGTGGGGGGTGGGAGGCGAGAGGGTTGTGGGACTATTAGGAGGTTGGAATCACTTACCAACTCCATCTGAAACTATATTCTATATTGCTACTTTGGGTCATCTGTGGGTTAACATTTCCTCTCAACATTCAAGCTCCTTCAAGTTATTTATTTATGTTTGATCTTTTCTTTTAAAGGGTTGAGAAAATGAAAGAAAAATAACATTCCCTTCCCCAAAAGCATTCACCATGTATCTTTGGGAGGAAACGGTAGGGTTCAATGAGACACACAAACCCAGCTCTCACTTCCATACTAGTCTCTCTTGCTGGCCTGGAGAAATCACTCAGCACCCGTAATGAGAGGATGCAGTGGCTAATTTTACACCATAAATCATAAGGCTAATACTATGACTAAAAAGTGATACCATCAGCTTCTTTTCCTTCAAGGCTGTTAGATCTTAGTCAATTACTTATGAATGAAGATTTAAAGACTTCAGAAGCCCCTTTGCCAACAAAAGATGCTTTTGCTATTAGCATTCTTTCCCCTTTGAATGATTCTCTAACACCCGTGGAAGAAGTTCCTTAGCATTTATAGCATGTTCTCAGCATTTATAGGAAGGATGTTTGTAAGGGAGCAGAAATTAACAATGCCTCGCTAGTAGAAATCCTGGAACCCTGATACCCTCCAAGTGATAGTGCCAACACTCCTAGGATAGCCAAAAACAAGAGGAGATAGGGAAACACACACAGAGATAGGGAAAAATATACCTTGTTTCTGACATATTTCTCAAGCTGTTTAAATATGAAACAAAATCCTACCAGGCTACAAGTTTCCAGCTGTTATGATATCATAAGATAAATTTATAGCTAGAGAAACAGCATGTTTGCTTTTATAAAGTATGGAAATATAAGTGTTCCAAGTGTTAAAACTGTCCAAACAAATTAATTCAAGTAAAAATAGTTGTCTCTGATTTGGTTCTCTCACATTTGTTTTCTTTTTATAGAGCGGTGAGCATGCTTCCCTCAAAGCCAAGAGGAGAGGAAGTACACTTCCATCCCAGCCGGCACTCCTTCTGCATATGGAAACCCAAGGAACCCTACAGCAGGGAAATTGGGTGGCTCCTGTCCACACTCCCAGTGCTGGTCTATTCATTATGATCTGAATTTAACCCCCTTTGCAATGGAAGAAAGACACTCTGTGAGAGGCTGAGGCTGGAAGCCTTATGATGTGTTCCCATTTTGCATGTTCATCACAAGCTAAAATGAAAAAAGAGTTTCTTTCCTCAGTGACTTTGAAAAGAATAGAGTGGTGATTAACAGCAATATTTTTTTTAATGAAACGCAACCCGTCATCCCTGTCATCTTCTGGCCATCCTCGCTTGTATGCGCCTCTCTGACAAGAGGAATAATAATGGTCATACATCACTGCTCTGCACGTCCAATCATCTAAATCTTCCCTCGCTGCAGCCTCGGAGACTCAATTACTTTATTGACATGCAATCTTCATAAGGGGAGAAATATTGTGCATGTAAGGTCACTTGGTTATGAAGACATATTATCATATTATCTGCATGAGGGTTGCAGGGCTAAGACCTGACAGAGCTAATTATAATGGTACATGATAGAAAGCTCAGTACACATTATTTGCTTGGCTGCACTAAAGGTGAGGTAAGTCCATGACATCATGGTTTTTTGAAAAAAATAATGCAACTTCGGCTTAGAAGCTGTAACTCTCTCTCTCTCAACTACCCACATTTTTACTTCTTGGTTGTCACAGACAATGAGAACTAGTTAATGGAGTCCTCAGATTTCAGAGAAAGGAGGTGGCATGCCCATGTAGTGTATGTGTGCGTGTGTGTGCAACTGTCTTGGCTTACTCCCCATCTAACACCAAGTTTCGGTCCATTTCCTAGCAAGTGGGTTGAGAATGACTCAAGGGACAAAGGTAAAGGGATACAAATGGGTCAATTTGGTAACAGAGTAAAGCTTCCCCTTACCCTCAATTAACCCCTCTCAGATCCTTGTCCCTTTCTTTCTCTTGGTCTCTGTGGCAGAGGGTTATCATGCTAGGATTTAGTGCTTCTGAGTGTGATTTCTTTGTTCAAACATAGCAGGTTATTTAAGTGTTCACCATCAGACTCATGCTAGAAGCTTCATATACTGCTGAGATACACAGCTAGTCACTCTTTCTCTTCCTAGTATCCTTGGCCTATTTTTCATTCCCATTCACCCCAGGTGTATCTCATACTGAGACACTAGAGTGAGGAGCCCTAGTGGCAATTTTGAAAGAAAGGAGCATCAAGGAGAGAAATCTGGGCTAAGTCTCTGGGTCTTCCAGCCTTGCCACAGTTAACATGGATCCAGATGGAAAAGTAGGGTAAGATGGGTCTTTGATGAGTCATCGTGAAGTCAAAATCAAGTCAGTCTCCACAGATGGGTTTGGGATAAGCATCTGAACTTTAGTCTTGGATACATGTTCTACTTTCAAGGGATTTATGAGCTTACAAAGAGGAGTAAAAGAACCATTAAAAGTATCAAAACAATCCAACTTCAGCTGCTTCCCAAATGATCTCTCCCTCAACAAAAACAAATTTGATGAAGAAGAAATAACTAAAGTCTTCTAAGCTCCAGAAACTGCCTTGGTCTTGTAATGGGAGTGTTTTGGTTCCAACATAAGAAGTACAGAGTAGAAAGAAAAAAAAACTGAAGTTGTCCAAATTCTCTCTTAATACTCTCATAACTCAAATTCTTCAACTTCTGACACCAATGGCTCAAAAATAATGGTGACATTGATAACAAAGCCATACAGAGATTCAGACTTCCTTTTTCTGATTTGGAAATTGTACATAATAGGTGACCCATGTATAGTAGAAATGGTAACTCTTTAGACACTAGAATTTTAGATTGACTATTTGGGATTAGATGGTCTCACGCATTGCATTTCCCCCTCCAGCATCTCAAATGCATTTTCACAGTTGGGAAGTTCACAGTGTGCCCATTTCCAGAAGTTGAGATACTAAATGAGGTAAAATTGTGTGGTTGTTAGAAAAAGAATTGGGCTAAGGTTTAAGAGATTAAACATCCACCCCTGACTCAGCCACCGATAATACATCCATAGCTCCTTAGCCAAGGCAAAATTTCTCTTTACATGTAGGAGAGTTGTAAGGTACTGTGGAAAGGTACTATAAGGTTCTGTGGAAAGACTATGGTGTTGCCTAATAAACAAACTGTCTTGAAAATCTGGCCACCTAATTTATTGGTTTCATGATCTTGAGCAAATTCTTTGCCTTCTGAGCCTCAACTGCCCTTCTTTAAAATGGGTAATAAATTGTCCATTTCAAAGGATTAGTATGGAAATGAAAATACACTTAGTAAATGGCAGTTACTGCTACTGTTTCAGTCTTAACATGTTTGAAACTGATTTACAGGTCAATGATGCAAAAACTATGGACCATGAAGAACAAAACCCCCTATAAATACCAGACATGACTATTATTTGTAGTGCTACCAGATCAAACTCTCAAATATGACAGCCGTTTGTATTTTCAATTTCAAAAATACTTTTATCAGAAAGTCCTTGTCCAACCAGAGTCAGTGGTGCTTTCTCAAAAAACACAAAAGAAAGCTATAATGGCAGAAAGTAATGTAATATAGGAGGGAGTTATTAAAGACAAGAAGACAACTCCATGTAGAAGGTAGGCCAGGACCTGGGATCACAAAGAAACCTATCTTGTTGTCTATACCACATACTTGTCCTCACCGGCATCCAGAAGGTTAGAGACCACAGTCTGGAGAAGAAACTAATTCTATAGTCAAATAATCTTTGACAAAGCCAGAAAAAATATACAGTGGAAAAAGGACAGTCTCTTCAATAAATGGTGCTAGGAAAATTGGACAGCTATGTGCAGAAGAATGAAACTCGACCATTCTCTTACACCATTCACAAAGATAAACTCGAAATGGATAAAAGACCTCAACGTGAGGCAAGAATCTATCAAAATCCTAGAGGAGAACATAGGCAGCAACCTCTTCGATATCTGCCACAGCAACTTCTTTCAAGATATGTCTCCAAAGGCAAAGGAGACAAAAGCGAAAATGAACTTTTGGGATTTCATCAATATCAAAAGCTTCTGTACAGCAAAGGAAACAGTCTTCCTTTTTTGGAACCAAGGAATACTCTGTAACATTCTCCCTCCTAGCCTAAAAGTCAGGATACCCCCAGTCTATTGGTCTTAAGCACACTCCTTTACCCCTTGGGCCTTCATATTTTGTATCTGCGAAAGTGATTTCTAGTTGTTGGTGTCCAGTAATACCCCTTCAGTTAATTAAGATCCACAGTTTAAGAAAAGCCAACAGTGGAGCAATGGGAACAACCATTCTAGTCATGTAATGGCATGAGATTTTGATTTAAGTAAAAAGGAGGATTGCCATCTGCCACAAAATATCAAAAGCAAAAGTTTTCAACAGTGTCTTTCACTTTAAAAAGAATTTCATGTCATTAATTTTTGAACAGTCATTTTATTTCAAACTATTCCTGGAATACAGAAAAATTAATTTACAATCCCATGTATTATTTCATATAATCCTCCCAACATCCTTATGAAGTGAAAATTATTGTCATCCCCATTTTGTAGGTGAAAACATCAAGGCTAAGGGAAGTTAAATGAATTTTTCCAGGTCAAACAGCTAATGAATGGATCAATTTTACATTTTTTAAATTACCAATTTTCATGGAGTTTTTTTGTACTTGGTTTATAACAGGATATAGAAAAAAAAAACCCTCTTTCTGCCTATTTACCATTATTAGATAAAACAGGTTGTCACTTTTTGAAAAGACTGTGAATTTGCCCATCTATTGGGCAGCACTGATGGATGGTTAAATTCTTCTGTTTTTCTGCAGAGGTTTAGGAGAACAAGCCCATTTCATATGAGGGGGAAACAATATAAATGCACTGGAAAGAGCAAGTGTTTCAGATGGAGAGAGGAGATCCAAAGACAATGTTGGCTGTGATGCAAGTAGATGCCTCTATGGCATGACTGAGAGCCAAGCAAACAAGAACAACTTTGTCACTTCTATTCTCCTACCAAGAATATTTCTGTCAAAGGCTGCTAGCCTTTAGAACAGCTATGTTCATAAAATGCAGGCATTCCTTATGAAGACTTTCACCTTAGAAATTAATACTTTGTTATCAGGATTTCTCTGACAACTACCCAAGAGATAGACTTGAAAGAGGGGCTTGAGTAGAAAGAGACTTAGCTTTATGATTAGACAGACTGAGGAGAGAATGTGGTGAAGCTAAGTAGTGTGTGTGTGTGTGTGTGTGTGTGTGTGTGTGTGTCTGTGTGTCTGTGTGTCTGTGTGATCTTGATGATTTAGCTTGATCATTTAGCTTAAATTCAAGGTTTGTAAAGTATGAATAAATAATTTGATAAGTGAGGTAGACTAGCTGGTTGTAGACTAATATTCTCACTGAGAAAAACTAGTAATGCTGAGAAAAATATTTTCAGGAATCTTTTTTGGAGCCCTTAGCTATTGAACCAGTGAGAAAATGAAGGATAAGATAGATCTGGGAGAGAAAGGAAGTAGAGAGCATCGAAGTACAAAGATATATCCCTAAAACCAGTGCCACTTTTTCCATTGAGGCAATTTTCAATTCTTAGGCTGTAATGAAGAGGCTGAGAAGCTGAACCAAACTTCAAATAATCTTACAGGTCTTAGGGAACAAAATTAGATTTAAGCTATGCGAAGGATAAGAGGTCCGAGTAGACAGTCCAAACCCTCAACTGGGGTTCTGAAGGATTATATCTCAAGGGGAGAGGTGAGTGGAAATAGATCTGACCTTTCAAAGTCCCAGCTTCCCATTCACTCCATCATGAACTGGATTGAGATGATTTTTCCCCACCCCAAGTGCCTCCCAGAAACAAAATAAATCCTCCCTGGAGGGAAATAACACTATTCAGAGCCTCAAATTACCTCCATAATTTTTGCACTCAGTGTCAGGTACTCTATGAAATATCATGTGGCATACCAAAGACAAAATCAAATGCCAAAAAAGTCCAGAAGAATAAATAAAGGATACAGAGTTATCAGACATCCAGATATTGGAGTTATTAGCCATGACTTGAACATATTAATCACATATATTTTAAAGATGTTAGAGGACAAAATAGAGAAATTTAGCAAAGAACTGAAAACTGTAAAATGGAATCAGATGAAAATTCAAGGCTAAAACATAAAACAGTTTAAGCCTAGGATTTAATTGATGTATTTAAGAAAAGATTAGATACAACAGAAGAGATGATTAAGAAAAGAGAGGATGAGTCAGAAGGAACCTATATTACATGTAAATTAAGAGGTCACTATTTTAAATGTTAAACACCCTATATATGTCACTTAAAAAAAAAGACTTAACAATGGATTACAAATACAACATTCAGCTTATAAGAAACATTAAATATAAGAATTCAGAGAATTTGAGAATGAATGACTGGAAGAAGTATTTAACAAAAGTACTTACTGTAAGAGGGTTATGTATACAAATAGCAAGTAAGCTACACATTAGCACAGAGCATTACTAAAAATAAAAAGAGAAACTTTCATAATGATAAAGGAGTCATCTGTTCAGGAAGATGTAAAAATTCTGAAATTACACATATACTTACATATGTATTTATATTATATTTTTATATATATTATATATACAATTTATATGTATATACATTTAATGCCTCTTATCCTCGGCATACCTTAAATCTGACTTTGTTCCCCAAGACCTATAAGACATATATATATATACATATATACATGTATATATATATACACACACATGCAGAACTAAAGGAGGTAAAAAGAGAAATTCACAATCATAATGGGAAGTTTCAACAAGCCTCTCAGTAAGTGAAAGTAGCAGGTGACAAAATCAGGAGTTGGAGCAATAATTTGAACAGTATGATTAAGAAACTTGATCATACACACACACCCTCAAAGAAACAAATGAAGAATATTGCACATAAAAACTGCAGACGCTGAATAACACAAAACATTCACTCAAATTAAACATAGGCCAGGCTATAAAGCAAGTGTCAACAAATTTGAAAAGAATGAAATTATGCAGAATTTATTTTCTGCCCAGAGCAGAATTACCTAGAAATTATTTACAAAAGGTAACTGAGAAATGTCTAAGTGCTTAGAAATTAAGCAAAGCACTTCAAATAACTGAAGGGTAAAAAGGAAGTCACAATAGAAATTTAAAAAGATCTTGAACTGAATGACTATGGAAATAAGACATAAAAAACTTGTAAGATACAGGCAAAGGGAAGCTTAGCGGAACATGTGTACTAGAAAAGAAGAATGACTAAAAAGCACTGATCAAATTACTCATCTTACAAAAGTAAAGAATAGTAAATAAAACCTGGGGTGCCTGGGTGGCTCAGTGGATTTAAGCCTCTGCCTTCAGCTCAGGTCATGATCTCAGGGTCCTGGGATTGGGCTCCGCATAGGGCTCTCTGCTCAGTGGGGAGCCTGCTTCCCACCCCTCTCCTCTGCCTGCCTCTCTGCCTGCTTGTGATCTCTGTCTGTCGGATAAATAAGTAAAATCTTAAAAAAAAAAAAAAAAACTAACAAGCTGGAAGGAAGAAAATAGTAAGCAGAAAAGAGCAAAATAAATGAAATATACACTAAAATAATCAATAAAGCCAAATTTGTTTTTTGAGAGGATTTATAAAATGAACAATTCTGGGGCAAGGGTAGAGGGGATACTGCTCAAGAGAAAAAGAGAAAGTTCCAAATTACAATATCAGGAATGAAAAGAGGGACAATGATACAGTGGTTAGAAAAAATAGGTATGAATAATTGCATGCAAATAAATATGACATTTAAATCCAATTAAAAAATCTTTGAAAAACTCAGCTTACCAAAACAGATATAATAAAAAATAGAATAGCCCTATATTTTAAGGAAATTGAGTCTATAATTAGAAAGTTTCTCCCAAAGAAAACTCCAGTTTAGATGGTTTCAGGAGTTTTTCCAAATACTTAAGAAAAAAATTACACTGATGTTAAATGAAGTTTTCCAGAGCAGGAGTCAAAATGGCAGAGAAGTAGCTGGCTGAAATGACATCAGGTAGCAGGATATCAGTAGATAGTTTATCAAACCATTCTGAACACCTACAAATCCAACAGGAGATGGAAGAGAAGAAGAGCAACAATTCTAGAAACAGAAAAGAAACAGACCAATTTCTTACAGGTAGGACCCACGGAGAAGTGAATCCAAGAGACAGGAAGAATGACCGGAGGGGGTGGGGTCAGCTCCCAGCAAGTGGCGGAGCAACAGAGCACAAAATCAGAACTTTTAAAAGTCTGCTCCACTGAGGGACATCGCTCCAGAAGCTAAGCCAGGGTGAAGCCTACACGGGGACAGCATGGTCTCAGGTCCCGTGGGATCACAGAAGGATCAGCGGTGTCTCAGTGTCACAGAGCTCACAGGTACTAGAGTGGGGAAGCTGGCTACAGAGATGGAGCCAAGGAGTGGGCTCGGGGTTACCTTAAATTGTGATCCATGGCACAGGCCACTTCTCTGTGAGCAGAGATCCCACAAGATCCGGGGAGACCCCCCTGGAAGAACACAGAGATCTGCATGGTTTGGAGACTCCAGGCAGGGCTGTGTGCCAGAGTCAGAGACAGTTGGTCACAGGATGGGTGAGCTCAGATCATAGCCAGAGGCCAGGGAGACGGGAGTGATTAAACGCTTTTCTCCGAGGTGCACTGAGGAGTGGGGCTCCAAGCTCTTGGCTCCTCTGGGCCAGAGATTTGGAGGCCACCATTTTCATTCCCATCCTCCGGAACTCCACGGAAAGCATTCAGGGAACAAACGCTCCCAAAAGAAAACCCGAGTGGATTACTTAACCTGGCCACTGGTAAGGGCAGTACAATTCTGCCTCAGGCAAAGACATTTGAGAATCACTACAACAGGCCCCTCCCCCAGAACATCAGCAAGAAATCCAGCCAACCCAAGTTCACTTACCAAGGAGAACAGCAGAATTCCAGAGGAGGGGACAGCAAAGCATGGAATTCATGGCTTTCTCCACATGATTCTTTAGTCTTGCAAAGTTAATTAATTTTTTTTAATTTTATTTTTTCTTACACTAAAAGTCTTTTAACTTTTACTTTCCTCTTTTAATATTTTTAACTAGTTTATCTTAACAATACCTTTCATTAAAAACATATTTTTTGAGATATGAAACTTAAGTTTTTTTTTACTTTTCGTATTTTTTTTCCTTTAAGCTTTTTTATTTAAACATATAATGTAACCCCACCACCCTCTCCCAACCCCCCTCCCCCCCAGCCCCCTCAGTTTGTTTTATGACATTAAGAGTCTCTTTTGGTTTGACTCCCTCCCGATCCCATCTTGTTTCATTTAAGTGGAGATGCAACACGGGTGGGGGTTAAGGTGGTAGGAAAAGAAAAAAATGAAAAAATTATTTTTGAACTTTCATTATTATAGACATATTTTATCCTTCATTGTGTTTAACTTTATTTTTTGTATACACATAGGATTTTTTCTTCTAAAAAAATTTGGGATACAACTTCTTCTAATAGATCAAAATATATCCTAAATCAACACAGGGCTTTGTTGTAGTCTCCAGACTGAGCAAATTCTCTCCACTTTCTTTTCTTTATTCTCCCAACCAACTTATCTTATCAACTCCTTTTTAAGAAATTTTAAAAAATTTTTTTCATCTTTTTTTACTTTAAATTTGTTCTCTTTTTTTTTATTAAGCTTTCTTATTTAAACATATAATGTAACCCCACCACCCTCTCCCAACCCATTTCCCCCCCACCCTCCTCAGTTTGTTTTATGACATTAAGAGTCTCTTTTGGTTTGTCTCCCTCCCGATCCCATCTTGTTTCATTTTTTCTTTTCCTACCACCTTAACCCCCACCCCCGTTGCATCTCCACTTCCTCATATCAGGGAGATCATGTGATAGTTGTCTTTCTCCAGTTGACTTATTTCGCTAACCATAATACGCTCTAGTTCCATCCATGTCGTCGCAAATGGTAAGATTTCATTTCTTTTGATGGCTGCATAGTATTCCATTGTATATATGTACCACTTCTTCTTTATCCATTCATCTGTTGATGGACATCTAGGTTCTTTCCATAACTTGGCTATTGTGGACATTGCTGCTATAAACATTTGGGTACACGTGCCCCTTTGGATCACTACGTTTGTATCTTTAGGGTAAATACCCAGTAGTACAATTGCTGGGTCATAAGGTAGCTCTATTTTCAATTTTTTGAGGAACCTCCATGCTGTTTTCCAGAGTGGTTGCACCAGCTTGCATTCCCACCAACAGTGTAGGAGGGTTCCCCTTTCACCACATCCTCGCCAGCATCTGTCATTTCCTGACTTGTTCATTTTAGCCATTCTGACTGGTGTGAGGTGGTATCTCATTGTGGTTTTGATTTGTATTTCCCTGATGCCCAGTGATGTGGAGCACTTTTTCATGTGTCTGTTGGCCATCTGGATGTCTTCTTTGCAGAAATGTCTGTTCATGTCCTCTGCCCATTTCTTGATTGGATTATTTGTTCTTTGGGTGTTGAGTTTGCTAAGCTCTTTGTAGATTTTGGATACTAGCCCTTTATCTGATATGTCGTTTGCAAATATCTTCTCCCATTCTGTCAGTTGCCTTTTGGTTTTGTTGACTATTTCCTTTGCTGTGCAAAAGCTTTTGATCTTGATGAAGTCCCAATAGTTCATTTTTTCCCTTGCTTCCCTTGCCTTTGGAGTTGTTCCTAGGAAAAGTTGCTGTGGTTGAGGTCGAAGAGGTTGCTGCCTGTGTTCTTCCCAAGGATTTTGATGGATTCCTTTCTCACATTGAGGTCCTTCATCCATTTTGAGTCTATTTTCATGTGTGGTGTAAGGAAATTGTCCAATTTCATTTTTCTGCATGTGGCTGTCCAATTTTCCCAACACCATTTGTTGAAGAGGCTTTTTTCCATTGGATATTCTTTCCTGCTTTGTCGAAGATTAGTTGACCATAGAGTTGAGGGTCTATTTCTGGGCTCTCTCTTCTGTTCCATTGATCTATGTGTCTGTTTTTCTGCAGTACTATACTGTCTTGATGATGACAGCTCTGTAGTAGAGCTTGAAGTCTGGAATTGTGATGCCACCAACTTTGGCTTTCTTTTTCAATATTCCTTTGGCTATTCGAGATCTTTTCTGGTTCCATATAAATTTTAGGATTATTTGTTCCATTTCTTTGAAAAAATTGGATGGGATTTTGATAGGCATCGCATTAAATGTGTAGATAGCTTTAGGTAGCATAGACATTTTCACAATATTTATTCTTCCAATCCATGAGCATGGAACATTTTTCCATTTCTTTGTGTCTTCCTCAATTTCTTTCATGAATACTTTATAGTTCTCTGAGTATAGATTCTTTGCCTCTTTGGTGAGGTTTATTCCTAGGTATCTTATGGTTTTGGGTGTAATTGTAAATGGGATTGACTCCTTAATTTCTCTTTCTTCTGTTTTGTTGTTGCTGTAAAGAAATGCAACTGATTTCTGTGCATTGATTTTATATCCTGACACTTTACTGAATTCCTGTACAAGCTCTAGCAGTTTTGGAGTGGAGCCTTTTGGGTTTTCCACATATAGTATCATATCATCTGCAAAGAGTGATAGTTTGACTTCTTCTTTGCCGATTTGGATGCCTGTAATTTCTTTTTGTTGTCTGATTGCTGAGGCTAGGACTTCTAGTACTATGTTGAATAGCAGTGGTGATAGTGGACATCCCTGCCATGTTCCTGACCTTAACGGAAAAGCTCTCAGTTTTTCTCCATTGAGAATGATACTTGCCGTGGGTTTTTCATATATGGCTTTGATAATATTGAGGTATGTGCCTTCTATCCCTACACTTTGAAGAGTTTTGATTAGGAAGGGATGTTGCACTTTGTCAAATGCTTTTTCAGCATCTATTGAGAGTATCATATGGTTCTTGTTCTTTCTTTTGTTAAGGTACTGTATCACATTGATTGATTTGCGGATGTTGAACCAACCCTGCTGCCCTGGAATAAATCCCACTTGGTCGTGGTGAATAATCCTTTTAATGTACTGTTGGATCCTATTGGCTAGTATTTTGGTGAGAATTTTCCCATCCGTGTTCATCAAGGATATTGGTCTGTAATTATCTTTTTTGATGGGATCCTTGTCTGGTTTGGGGATCAAGGTGATGCTGGCCTCATAAAATGAGTTTGGAAGTTTTCCTTCCATTTCTAGTTTTTGGAACAGTTTCAGGAGAATAGGAATTAATTCTTCTTTAAATGTTTGGTAGAATTCCCCTGGGAAGCCATCTGGCCCTGGGCTTTTGTTTGTTTGGAGGTTTTTGATGACTGTTTCAATCGCCTTACTGGTTATGGGCCTATTCAGGTTTTCTATTTCTTCCTGGTTCAGTTTTGGCAGTTTATATGTCTCTAGGAAAGCATCCATTTCTTCCAGATTGTCAAATTTGTTGGCATAGAGTTGCTCATAATATGTTCTTATGATTGTTTCTATTTCTTTGGTGTTGGTTGTGATCTCTCCTCTTTCATTCATGATTTTATTTATTTGGGTCCTTTCTCTTTTCTTTTGGATAAGTCTGGCCAGGGGTTTATCAATCTTATTAATTCTTTCAAAGAACAGGCTCCTAGTTTCATTGATTTGTTCTATTGTTTTTTTGGTTTCTATTTCATTGATTTCTGCTTTGATCTTTATTATTTCTCTTCTCCTGCTGGGTTTAGGCTTTCTTTGTTGTTCTTTCTCGAGCTCCTTTAGGTGTAGGGTTAGGTTGTGTATTTGAGACCTTTCCTGTTTCTTGAGATAGGCATGTATCGGTATATATTTTCCTCTCAGGACTGCCTTTGCTGTGTCCCACAGATTTTTGGACCGTTGTGTTTTCATTATCATTTGTTTCCATGTTTTTTTTCAATTCTTCTTTAATTTCCTGGTTGACCCATTCATTCTTTAGAAGGATGCTGTTGAGTCTCCATGTATTTGTGCTCTTTCCAAATTTCCTCTTGTGATTGAGTTCTAGCTTCAGAGCATCGTGGTCTGAAAATATGCAGGGAATGATCCCAATCTTTTAGATACCTGTTGAGACCTGATTTATGACCCAGGATGTGATCTCTTCTGGAGAATGTTCCATGGGCACTAGAGAAGAATGTGTATTCTGTTGCTTTGGGATGGAATGTTCTGAATATATCTGTGATGTCCATCTGCTCCAGTGTGTCATTTAAGACCTTTATTTCCTTGTTGATCTTTTGCTTGGATGATCTGTCCATTTCAGTGAGGGGTGTGTTAAAGTCCCCTACTATTATTGTATTCTTGTCAATGTGTTTCTTTGATTTTGTTATTAATTGGTTCATATATTTGGCTGCTCCCATGTTAGGGGCATAGATATTTAAAATTGTTAGATCTTCTTGTTGGAGAGACCCTTTGAGTATGATATAGTGTCCTTCCTCATCTCTTATTATAGTCTTTGGCTAAAATCTAATTGATCTGATATAAGGATTGCCACCCCAGCTTTCTTCTGATGTCCATTAGCATGGTAAATTGTTTTCCACCCCCTCACTTTTAATCTGGAGGTGTCTTCAGGTCTAAAATGAGTTTCTTGTAGGCAGCATATGGATGGGTTTTGCTTTTTATCCATTCTGAAACCCTGTGTCTTTTGATTGGGGCATTTAGCCCATTTACGTTCAGGGTGACTATTGAGAGATATGAATTTAGTGCCATTGTATTGCCTGTAAGGTGATTGTTACTGTATATTTTCTCTATTCCTTTCTGATAATACTTTTAGGGTCTCTCTTTGCTCAGAGGACCCCTTTCAATATTTCCTGTAGAGCTGGTTTGGTGTTTACAAATTCTTTGAGTTTTTGTTTGTCCTGGAAGCTTTTTATCTCTCCTTCTATTTTCAATGATAAGCTAGCTGGATAAAGTATTCTTGGCTGCATGTTTTTCTCATTTATTGCTCTGAATATATCATGTCAGTTCTTTCTGGCCTACCAGGTCTCTGTGAATAAGTCCGCTGCCAATCTAATATTTTTACCATTGTATGTTACAGACTTCTTGTCCCGTGCTGCTTTCAGGATTTTCTCTTTGTCGCTAAGACCTGTAAATTTTACTATTAGATGGCGGGGTGTGGACCGATTCCTATTGATTTTGAGGGGTGTTCTCTGCACCTCCTGGATTTTGATGCTTGTTCCCCTTGCTATATTAGGGAAATTCTCTACAACAATCCTCTCCAGTATACCTTCTGCTCCTCTTTCTCTTTCTTCTTCTTCTGGAATCCCAATTATTCTAATGTTGTTTCGTCTTATGGTATCACTTATCTCTCGAATTCTCCCCTCGTGGTCCAGTAGTTGTTTGTCTCTCTTTTGCTCAGCTTCTTTATTCTCTGTCATTTGGTCTTCTATATCACTAATTCTTTCTTCTGCCTCATTTATCCTAGCAGTAAGAGCCTCCATTTTTGATTGCACCTCATTAATAGCTTTTTTTATTTCAACTTGATTAGATTTTAGTTCTTTTATTTCTCCAGAAAGGGCTTTTATTTCTCCTGACAGGTTTTCTCTAATATCTTCCATGCCTTTTTCGAGCCCAGCTAGAAACTTGAGAATCGTCGTCCTGAATTCCAGATCTGTCATATTACCAATGTCTGTATTGATTAGGTCCCTAGCCTTCGGTACTGCCTCCTGTTCTTTTTTTTGTGGTTATTTTTTTCCGCCTTGTCATTTTGTCCTGATAAGAATCCGCTGTTCTCCTTGTTAAGTGAACTTGGTCTTGGCTGGATTTCTTGTTGATCTTCTGGGGGAGGGGCCTGTTGTAGTGATTCTCAAGTGTCTTTGCCCCAGGCGGAATTTCACCGCCCTTACCAGGGTCCGGGCTAAGTAATCCTCTCAGGTTCGCTTTCGGGAGCTTTTGTTCCCTGAAAGCTTTCCTTTCCGCAGAGTTCCGGAGGATGGGAATGAAAATGGTGGCCTCCCAATCTCCGGCTCGGAGGAGCTAAGAGCTTGGGGCCCCAGTCTTCAGTGCGCCTTCAGAGAAAAGCATTTAATCACTCCCGTCCCCCCAGCCTCCGGCTGCGCTTGGAGAAAATCGTGAGTAATCAGTCCCATCTCACTGGCTTCTGGCTGCGCTCCGAGCTAACCCAGCCTGTGACCAAGCGTCTCTGTCTCTGGCAGAGTCCCACCTGGAGTCTCCAAACCCTGTAAATCCCTGAGCTCTCCCAGGTCGGAGTCTCCCCAGATCTTGTGGGGACCCCTCGCACAGAGCACCGGCCCGTGTCACAGACCACGGCTCTAGGAAACCCCAAGTTGAGAGCTCATTCCTCAGTTCTGTCTCCACAGCCAGCTTCCCCACTCTAATACCTGTGAGCTCTGCGACACTCAGACACCTCAATCCTTCTGTGACCCTGCGGAACCTAAGTCCACACTGTCCCCGTGAGGTCTTCACCCCAGTTTAGCCTCTGGAGCGATGTCCCCCCATGGAGCGGACTTTTAAAAGTCCTGATTTTGTGCTCCATTGTTCCGCCGCTTGCCGGGTGCCGGGCCCTCCCCCCGGGGTCTCTCTTCCCGTTGCGTTGGATTCACTTCTCCGCTGGTCCTACCTTTTAGAAAGTGGTCGATTTTCTGTTTCTAGAATTGTTGTTTTTCTTCTCTTCGATCTCCTGTTGGATTCGTAGGTGTTCGGAATGGTTTGATAGGCTATCTAGCTGATCTCCTGCTCCCTGATGTCATCTCAGCCTGCTACTTCTCTGCCATCTTGACTTCTCTCCCTTTTTTCATCTTTATACTCATATTCCATCCTGTCATCATGTTTACCCTTATATATGTTTTTCATTCTTTAAAATTTTGGGAGGTAGTTTCTTCTCAGAGACCAAAATACTCCCCAAATTAAGTGGGTGACCAACCAGTCTAATATATATATTTTCTTTTTTATATTTTTTCTTTATTTTTTATTTTTAAAATTTTTTTTCTGAACTTCTTTTTACCCTCTCCCTTCCCCCTACGATTTGGGGTCTCTTCTGATTTGGTTAAAGCACATTTTCCTGGAGTCTTTGCCATGCTTTTAGTATTTTATTCTCTCCTTCATATATTCTTATCTGGATAAAATGACAAGGCAGAAAAACTCATCACAAAAAAAGAACAAGAGGCAGTACCAAAGGCTAGGGACCTAATCAATATGGACATTGGTAATATGTCAGATCTAGAATTCAGAATGAAAATTCTCAAGGTGTTAGCTGGGCTCAAAAAAGGCATCGAAGATATTAGAGAAACCTTGTCTGGAGAAATAAAAGCCCTTTCAGGAGAAATAAAAGAACTAAAATCTAACCAAGCTGAAATCAAAAAAGCTATTAATGAGGTGCAATAAAAAATGGAGGCTCTTACTGCTAGGATAAATGAGGCAGAAGAGAGAATTAGTGATATAGAAGACCAAATGACAGAGAATAAAGAAGCTGAGCAAAAGAGAGACAAACAACTACTGGACCATCAGGGGAGAATTCGAAATATAACTGATATTATAAGAGGAAACAATATTAGAATAATTGGGATCCCAAAAGAAGAAAGAGAGAGAGAAGCAGAAGGTATATTGGAGCGAATTATTTTAGAGAATTTCCCTAATATGGCAAAGAGAACAAGAATCAAAATCCAGGAGGCACAGAGAATCCTCCTCAAAATCAATAAAAATAGGTCCACACCCCATCATCTAATAGTGAAACTTACAAGTGTTAGTGACAAAGAGAAAATCCTGAAAGTAGCCATGGACAAGAGGTCTGTAACATACGATGGTAAAAATATTAGATTGGCAGTGGACTTATCCACAGAGACCTGGCAGGCCAGAAAGAACTGACATGATATATTCAGAGCAATAAATGAGAAAAACATGTACCCAAGGCTACTATATCCAGTGAAGCTATCATTGAAAATAGAAGGAGAGATAAAAAGCTTCCAGGAAAAACAAAAACTAAAAGAATTTGTAAACACCAAACCAGCTCTACAGGAAATATTGAAAGGGGTCCTCTGAGCAAAGAGAGGGCCTAAAAGTAGTAGATCAGAAAAGAACAGAGACAATACACAATAATAGTCACCTTACAAGGAATACAATGGCACTAAATTCATATCGCACAATAGTTACCCTGAATGTAAATGGGCTAAATGCCCCAATCAAAAGACACAGGGTATCAGAATTGATTAAAAAAAACAAAACCCATCAATATGCTGTCTACAAGAAACTCATTTTAGACCCAAAGACACCTCCAGATTTAAAGTGAGTGGGTGGAAAACAATTCACCATGCTAATGGACATCAAAAGAAAGCTGGGGTGGCAATCCTTGTATCAGATGAATTATATTTTAAGCCAAAGACTTAAATGAGACTATAATGAGAGATGAGGAATGACACATTATCATACTTAAAGGGTCTGTCCAACAAGATCTAACAATTTTAAATATCTATGCCCCTAACATGGGATCAGTCAATTATATAAACCAATTAGTAACAAAGTCAAAGAAACACATCAACAATAATACAATAATAGTAGGGGACTTTAACACACCCCTCACTGAAATGGATAGATCATGCAAGCAAAAGATCAACAAGGGAATAAAGGCCTTAAATGACACAGTGGACCAGATGGACATCACAGATATATTCAGAACATTCCATCCCAAAGCTACAGAATACACATTCTTTTAGTGCACATGGAATATTCTCCGGAATAGATCACATCCTGGGTCACAAATCAGGTCTCAACTAGGATCAAAAGATTGGGATCATTCCCTGCATATTTTCAGACTACATGCTCTGAAGCTAGAACTCAATCACAAGAGGAAATTTGGGAAGAACCCAAATACATGGAGACTAAAGAGCATCCTTCTAAAGAATGAATGGGCCAACCAGGAAATTAAAGGAGAATTTTAAAAATTCATGGAAACAAATGAACACACAACTGTTCAAAATCTGTGGGACACAGCAAAGGTGGTCCTAAGAGGAAAGTATATAGCAATACAAGCCTTTCTCAAGAGATAAGAAGGGTCTCAAGTACACAACCTAGCCCTACATCTAAAGGAGCTAGAGAAAGAAGAGCAAAGAAAAAAAAAAGAGCAAAGAAAGCCTAAGCCCAGCAGAAGAAGAGAAATAATAAAGATCAGATTAGAAATCAATGAAATAGAAACCAATAGAACATTAGAACAAATCAACAAAACTAGGAGCTGGTTCTTTGAAAGAATTAATAAGATTGATAAACCCCTAGCCAGACTTACCAAAAAGAAAAGAGAAAGGACCCAAATTAATAGAATCGTGAATGAAAGAGGAGAGATCACAACCAACACCAAAGAAATACAAACAATTATAAGAACAAATTCTGAGCAACTGTATAACAGCAAATTTGACAATATGGAAGAAATGGATGCATTCCTAGAGACATATAAACTACCAAAACTGAACCAGAAAGAAATAGAAAACCTGAACAGACCCATAACCACTAGGGAGATTGAAGCGGTCATCAAAAATCTCCCAAAAAACAAGAGCCCAGGGCCAGATGGCTTCCCAGGGTAATTCTACCAAACATTTAAAGAAGAATTAATACTTATTCTCCTGTAACTGTTCCAAAAAATAGAAATGGAAGGAAAACTTCCAAACTCATTTTATGAGTCCAGCATTACCTTAATCCCAAAACCAGACAAGGATCCCATCAAAAAAGAGAATTACAGACCAATATCCTTGATGAACACAGATGCAAAAATTCTCACCAAAATACTAGCCAATAGGATCCAACAGTACATTAAAAGGATTATTCACCACGACCAAGTGGGATTTATTCCAGGGCAGCAGGGTTGGTTCAACATCCGCAAATCAATCAATGTGATACAATACATTAATAAAAGAAAGAACAAGAACCATATGATACTCTCAATAGATGCTGAAAAAGCATTTGACAAAGTACAACATCCTTTCCTGATCAAAACTCTTCAGAGTGTAGGGATAGATGGTACATTCCTCAATATCATCAAAGCCATCTATGAAAAACCCACTGCAAATATCATTCTCAATGGAGAAAAACTGAGAGCTTTTCTGCTAAGGTCAGGAACATGGCAGGGATGTCCATTATCACCACTGCTATTCAGCATAGTACTAGAAGTCCTAGCCTCAGCAATCAGACAACAAAAAGAAATTAAAGGCATCCAACTCAGCCAAGAATAAGTCAAACTATCACTCTTTGCAGATGATATGATACTATATGTGGAAAACCCAAAAGACCCCACTCCAAATCTGCTAGAACTTGTACAGGAATTCAGTAAAGTGTCAGGATATAAAATCAATGCACAGAAATCAGTTGCATTTCTTTACACCAACAACAAAACAGAAGAAAGAGAAATTAAGGAGTCAATCCCATTTACAATTGCACCCAAAACCATAAGATACCTAGGAATAAACCTAACCAAATAGGCAAAGAATCTATTCTCAGAAAACTATAAAGTACTTATGAAAGAAATTGAGGAAGACACAAAGAAATGGAAAAATGTTTCGTGCTCATGGATTGGAAGAATAAATATTGTGAAAATGCTTATGCTACCTAAAGCAATCTACATGTTTAATGCAATCCCTATCAAAATCCCATCCACTTTTTTCAAAGAAATGGAAAAATAATGCTAAAATTTACATGGAACCAGAAAAGACCCTGAATAGCCAGAGGAATATTGAAAAAGAAAGCCAAAGTTGGTGGCATCACAATTCCAGACTTCAAACTCTGTTACAAAGCTGTCATCATCAAGACAGTATGGTACTGGCACAAAAAGAGACACATAGATCAATGGAACAGAATAGAGAGCCCAGAAATAGACCCTCAAGTCTATGGTCAACTAATCTTTGACAAAGCAGGAAAGAATTCCAATGGAAAAAAGACAGTCTCTTCAACAAATGGTGTTGGGAAATTGGACAGCCACATGCAGAAGAATGAAACTGGACCATTTCTTTACATGACACATGAAAATAGACTCAAAATGGATGAAAGACCTCAAGTGAGAAAGGATCCATCAAAATCCTTGAGGAGAACACAGGTGGCAACCTCTTCCACCTCAGCCACAGCAACTTCTTCCTAAGATCATTGCCAAAGGCAAGTGAAGCAAGGGAAAAAATGAACTATTGGGACTTCATCAAGATCAAAAGCTTTTGCACAGCACAGGAAACAGTTTACAAAACCAAAAGACAACTGACAGAATGGGAGATGATATTTGCAAATAACATATCAGATAAAGGGCTAATATCTAAAATCTATGAAGAGTTTATCAAACTCAACACCCAAAGAATAAATAATCCAACCAAAAAATGGGCAGAGGATATGAACAGACATTTCTGCAAAGAAGACATCCAGATGGCCAGCAAACACATGAAAAAGTGCTCCACATCACTCAGCATCAGGGAAATACAAATCAAAACCTCAATGAGATACCACCTCACACCAGTAAGAATGGCTAAAATTAACAAGTCAGGAAACGATAGATGCTGGTGAGGATGCAGAGAAAAGGGAACCCTCCTACACTGTTGGTGGGAACGCAAGGTGGTGCAGCCCCTCTGGAAAACAGCATGGAGGTTCCTCAAAAAGTTGAAAATAGAGCCACCCTATGGCCCAGCAATTGCATTACTGGGTATTTACCCTAAAGATACAAATGTAGGGTCGCCTGGGTGTCTCAGTGGGTTAAGCTGCTGCCTTCAGCTCGGGTCATGATCCCAGGGTCCTGGGATCGAGTCCCACATCGGGTTCTCTGCTCGGCAGGGAGCCTGCTTCTCCCCTCCCCTCTCTGCCTACTTATGTGATCTCTGTCTGTCAAATAAATAAAATCTTAAAAAAAAAAAAAGATACAAATGTAGTGATCCGAAGGGGCACGTGCACCCGAATATTTATAGCAGCAATGTCCACAATAGCCAAACTATGGAAAGAACCTAGATGTCCATCAACAGATAAATGGATAAAGAAGATGTGGTATATATATACAATGGAATACTATTCAGCCATCAAAAGAAATGAAATCTTGCCATTTGTGACTACATGGATGGAACTAGAGGGTATTATGCTTAGCGAAATAAATCAATCAGAGAAAGACAATTATCATATGATCTTCCTGATATGAGGAAGTTGAGATGCAACATGTGGGGCTTGGGGGATAGGAAAAGAGTAAACGAAATAAGATGGGATCGAGAGGGAGACAAAACATAAGAGACTCTTAATCTCACAAAACAAACTGAGGGTTGCCAGGGGAAGGGGGTAATGAGAGGGTGATGGGATTATGGACATTGTGGTGTGTATGTGCTATGGTGAGTGCTGTGAAGTGTGTAAACCTGGCGATTCACAGACCTGTACCCCTGGGGCTAATAACACATTATATGTTAATAAAAAATTAAATAAAAAAATGAAGTATTCCAGAGAGTTTAAATAAAAGGAGGGGTGAGGATTTCACCAACTTCTTTTTGAGGCTAGGAAAATTTGATATTAACATTTGAGAACAGTATTATAAGCAATAAAATTTGTAGGACAATCCTTCCCTTTAAACAAAGGTTTAAAATTCTTAAACTACTAACAAATTGTGTGTACACATGCATGTATACAAATTGTGTGTGTGTGTGTGTGCATGTATGAATATGACACAATCAAATTGGGTAAATTGCAGAAATGCAAGTTGCTTTACTGTTTAAAACCAATGTAATTCATCCAGGGACTAAAAAGACAAACATACACTCGGAGAAAATATCTGCAAAAGACATATCAGATGAAGGATTGCTATCAAAAATATTCAGAGTCCTTATAACTCAACAATAAGAAAATGAACAACTCTATTAAAAAGTGGGCAAAATAATCAAATAGACACTTCACAAAAGAAGACAAACAAATGGTAAATAAGCATATAAAGTATGTTCAATATCATATATCATCAGGAAGTTGCAAATTAAAAAAACAATGAGATACTACTACAAACCTATTAGAATGACTAAAATCTAGACCACTGTCAACACCAAATGCTGACAAGGATATGGAACAACAGGAACTCTTTCATTGTCATACAATACAAAATTACAAATACAAAATACAAAATATGAGTACAAAACAGTACAGCCACTTTGGAAGACAAATTGGTGGGCTTTTTTTTTTTTTACAACATTAAACATACTCATACTCTTAACATAAAATTGTTGGTATTTATTCAAAAGAGCTGAAAACTATGTCTACATAAAACCTTCACACAGATGTTTATAGATGCTTTATTCATAAATGCCAAGGATTGGAAAGGAATAAATAATTATTCATAGGAGATATACTTTGTATATAGAGAAAATAAAAAGACTACAAATTCTTAAAATTAGTAAGTAAATTTAGCAAGGCTGATGGCTTCAAGATCAGTATATGGAAATTATTTTTATCTCTTGGTACTAGCACCAAAAAATAAAATACGATGAAAATCAAAAGTGAGGGGCACCTGGGTGGCTCAGTGGGGTAAAGCCTCTGCCTTCAGCTCAGGTCATGATCCCAGGGTCCTGGGATTGAGCCCCACATTGGGCTCTCTGCTCAGCGGGGAGCCTGCCTCCCCATCTCCCTCTGCCTACCTCTTTGCCTACTTGTGATCTCTGTCACAAATAAATAAATAAAAATCTTAAAAAAAAAGAAAATGAAAAGTGAAAAGGATTTAAAAAATTGTATACACAGGAATAAATGCACTGAAATGTGTGTAAGACTTCTACACATACACACTACAAAATATTATTGAGATAAACTAAATAAGACTTAAATAAATGGAAGCATATCCCCATGGTCATGGACTAGAAGACATCATATCATAAACATGTCACTTCTCCACAAATTGGCTAGCAGCTTCAAAGTAATCCCAATCAAAATCCCATACCTTGTTTTTCACCACTGTTGCTATTTTTAAAACAGATGAAAGGATTATGAAATTTGTATGGAGAAGGTGCAAAGGGCCAAGTACAGCCAATATAAGCTTGCTTCATCACTAGATATTAGGCTTTATTATAACCCTGTAGTAACTAAGAGACTGGCATGAACCAGAAGGGACAAGTATACAAATGGAACTGAAAAGAAGTTCTAAGAACAAACTCAAACATATGCAGACAACTGATTTACAACAAAAGCAGTGAAGAATAGAAAGTTTATTCAGATATCCTCATGAAAAAATTAATTCTTGACCCCTTACCTTACACCATACATGAAATAAATGTCAGATAGATTATAGTTCTAAATATGAAGGTAAAATACGAGACTCCTAAAGGATAACATTGGAGATATATTCATAATCTTTGGGTAATTGCTGAAATAAGTTACTGATCGCAAAGTTGCTGAAATAAGGTTCCAAAAGCACTAACCATAAAGGATAATACTGATATACTGGCCTCCAATAGATAGAAGATTGCATAATATTGAACAAGAACAACAGCAAAAAGAAAATAATATGTACTATATCCTTACACTTATATAAAATTCAGAAGTTATCTATGGTGTTAGATTTGAATGCTGGTTATCCTTCAGGAGGAAGAAGGACTAATGACCAGGATAGGACATAAGAGGATTTTTTGGTGGGGAGGGGAAGGAGCACATAGCAGTAATATTATATTTTTTTTAACCTGGATAATGATAACTTGTGATAATATACAGTCATTCAATATGACTTGCTCATTTTCTATAAGTATGTCATAGTTCACTTTAGAAGTATATTTATAAATGCAAAGAATTTAGCACAGTACTTAGAGGTCTTTCCCTTTACACTGGAAGGATAAGGAACACCTGAAGGACATGCTATTTAAAATAGATATGAAAGAGCAATTTCACCATTTTGCCTTGCTCCTGATCAGAAAGAATCTAGAGAGGAATTAGTTTAAAAATTATATATCAAGCAGGTATGACCCAGACTGTAATTGAAATAGACAGGGCTCCCAAATTGTATCCAGGGAGATCAAATTGTTGATGCAATCTATATTTTCCCAGCTAATCCACTGAGCCAGAGAAAAATATGACGTGTTACCAAAATTAACTTCTAGAACAGAGTCAGACAGGCAGAATGCACAACAGTAGGATTATCCTTGTCTAGCTCATTAGTGAGTGAAACACTTATGAACCAGGAGATACTCTTTGCTATTTCCCATCATAGATAGTGTTTAATTGCTACAGTGTAACTACTAAACATAGAAATGCATGAATGAATAATACAAAGATACACACCTACCACACATTCACACACATACAACACGTACACATACACGCACATATTTATATACATGCACATTTCCTCAATCATTCCCTAACTATAAGCCAGTGGAGTTTGTGTCTGAGCACTGGTGAGATGATGATAGAATAGGAGAAACAGGTATGTAGTTTCCACCACGGAGGCAGAAGCATTATTATGATTATTTGATTTTTATCTCAGGGACAGTTAGAACTCTAATACCTGGTTCTCCTAAGTGAACCCCCTGAAGCTGTACATCAAAATCATCTACATGTATATGTGGGTATTTTTTTTAATTTAATTTAATTTTTTTTCAGTGTTCCAAAATTCATTATTTATGTATCACACCCAGTGCTGCAGCTATGTTTTCACTTTAGCTTTTTGGTGAAAGGTTCGGGGAACATATCCTCCTAGGGTTCTTTGACTCTCTACAAATAATAACCACTAATTAAGAATTTATTCTTGGCGGGGGGGAGAGGGATTGGGAGAGGGTGGTGGGTGGTGGGGTTACATTATATGTTTAAGTAAAAAAGCTTAAATTTAAAATAAAAAAAAGAATTTATTCTTTACAAATTATTTGACAAACATGAACATTTATGAATCTCACAACTACCCTGTGAAAGAGGCAAAATGGTAGGCAATATTACCTTCTAAAGATTAGGGCGGTAAAACTCAGAGAAGTTAAATGACTTGCCTGAGGCCACATATAAGTGGTAAAGCTGAGACTTGAATCAAGTGTATTACTCATATAAGATCTCTGAGAAACTTGATACATATCCATGAGGACTCCACTAGGGACAGGGAAAGCATGATTTCATGGGGGTAGTCTATTCCATTCCAGAGCTAAGGTCATTAATGGAATTACCTTCAGAAAGTCATAAATCTCTCCTTTCTGAAGCTTCCATCCTACCTCTGCCTTCTAGAGTTCTACCATCTTAGTTCAATGCTTCATCCTTAGACCATGGCACCATTTGGATGGTCAAAAGTAGTTGGCATGCTTCTCTCTGATCTGGTTTAGAGGGGCTACCCTACTATGTCATGAAACCCAAGTCTAGGCTTGATATGTTATACAGAGAACAGCAGCCTCACAAAGCCCTCTCAGAAGCCACTTCACAAAATGTGTATGGGCTGATCAGAAGCCCACTTTTGTGTTTTCCCCTCCTTAGAACCAGGTGAGTGTGGTCGCTGCAGCTGGATTTAGTATTCCTCAAGAAGCACCCTGTAGGACAAGACATGGAGTCAGCCTGTGTCAGTGCATCTTGGGCACATGGGAACATGTGGTGCACTGAGCTTCACTGTGCAATAAAGGACAGCCAGGCTGACAAAGTATAGGAAGCATATGGTAAGGGGTGGGGTCTGTAGCTGTATCAGGAATGCAGGCACATATGGTGACAATAATGTGTACGGGATATTATCCTTAATCTTTCTTTCTTGAAAAACTTCCTTACACCCACATACATACATACATACACACAACAGTCAAAGAAGACTAGAGAATGTTATCATGGAAATAGGAATTAGATATCATCTAGCCCAATCCCCTCATTTTAATTAAAAAAATATATATATGTATATATATAAATACTATACTGAAGCCCAGAATGTATGGGACAGAATATATCTTAAATCACATAGAACCCAGGAATTAGAATCTCAGACTCCTTATTCCCAACCTAGATTTTGTCCTTGATAGCAAGTTACTTCTCAATAACTTAGAGCACTCAGCTGTATTTCTCCTTCCCAAAATGGAACAAAAGATCTTTTGGATGGAATGTTCCTATGGCAGGTCTCAAACAGTGCATGAGAAAGAAGGGGCGGATTCTGGACTGTCTTTATCAACTCTTGGCTCTAAAACTCAAATGGAACCTTGGGAAGCCCAGAAAGGAGCTTCATCTTTCATCAGTCATCTTTGGAAAATCAGGAGGTCCCCAGACCAGTCTGCTGGAGACATGCACAATTGTTCTCTACAGCAAAAAAAATAAGGTTACTATAAAACAGCATGGAGGTTCCTCAAAAAATTGAAAATAGAGCTACCTTATGACCCAGCAATTGCACTACTGGGTATTTACCCTAAAGATACAAACGTAGTGATCTGAAGGGGCACATGCACCCGAATGTTTATAGCAGCAATGTCCACAATAGCCAAGTTATGGAAAGAACCTAGATGTCCATCAACAGATGAATGGATAAAGAAGAAGTGGTATATATATACAATGGAATACTATGCAGCCATCAAAAGAAATGAAATCTTATCATTTGCGACAACATGGATGGGACTAGAGGGTATTATGCTTAGCGAAATAAGTCAACTGGAGAAAGACAACTATCATATGATCTCCCTGATATGAGGAAGTGGAGATGCAATGGGGGTGGGGGCTAAGGGGGTAGGAAAAGAATAAAAACAAGATGGGATTGGGAGGGAGACAAACCAAAAGAGACTCTTAATGTCATAAAACAAACTGAGGGGGGTGGGGGGGATGGGGGTTGGGAGAGGGGGTGGGTTACATTATATGTTTAAATTAAAAAAATAAATTAATTAAAAAAATAAGGTTACTATAAAGGCAGAGACACACAGACCCCTTGCATTTCCTCTCCCACAGGCTCCTTGAAGGGAAAGGTCCTAGATTTAGGCAAAGAAAGGTAGTAGATTACATATCTTGTTGGATCTCTTCAGACCCACAGCAAAGGACTGAAGGCTTATAGACACTTGCCTTTCTTTTCTCCCCACTCTGCTATGTGAACTGCAATGTCTACCCATACTTTACTATCTTGAAGTCACTAAACCAAATAGTGAAACTCCTTTTCTAGCTACTTTTCCATTCTGGAAAACATGCTAGGAATTATATTCTGGAAAATTTCCCATTCCAGAGCATATGCTCTCCATTTCCTATATAGGCTTGTGGTTTAGCAATGACCTCCAAAGCCTTCTCTCACACCCATGGCAAGTGTACATAAGTGAGGAAATCAAGGGGCCCATTGATGGGGCAACCAGATGAACCACATATCAGCCAGTTTCCTCAAGGTTACCTGCCTTCATACAAGAAGGGAACACAGAGGAATAATTTTTTTCCATTCTATCTGTTCCTCATATCCTTTAAGCTCCTTTTCAAGGCCTCTAATTATAGCCTTGCTCCAATAATTCCAGTCAGTATTATTCTCTCTCTTCTAGAAAATAAATCTATCTCTTGATTATATTCCACTAAGACCATATGACAGCAAGCCATAAAAGGAACTTTTCTTAGGTTAGCATTATTCCAGAAATTCTGAGGTGTTCAAAAATCTCTTAACCCTTCAGAATCTAGATCAAATGTCAAGCCTTTCATGAAGTCTTCCTCAACATCACAACCAGTTCAAACTGGATGTGTTCCAAAAATCCATGGCATGCAGGCTTACTGGTTAACCATATAACCACAAGCAAGAAAACAAATAGGCTGTAAGCCTTCCTTCCTGAACCCTTATACCAGAAGAGACCACCATCTTTCTGCTGCACATTTCAGAGGAAGAGGAACATTTCCTCCTAGAAGCAGAATGATAAAATGACACCCCAAGATTTGTATCAAGCCAAGGATTACACAATTTTGGGAGTAAATCATAAGCTAGACAGCCATAAGCACCTCACTCAAACACTACTCCAAAATAAAGCAAGATTTTTCACTTATTTTTCCCATGCTCTACTTTCAGATTTTTAGGTCTTGAGCCTCCAGCTGGTAAGCCAAATGCAATTGGGGAAATGTTCAAAATTTCAAGAGAAACTCAAAGAGTAATTTGGTCTCATTGAAACAAAGCTAAGCCATTGGCAAACAGAGGCCAGTAACTTATAAATGTACTAGGAGACACATCAAGGGTGCTCTAAGATTCTGCAAACATTCTCCAGTCTCTCAGTGGGTCTTCTCACTAAGCAAAGGCCAAAGCCTCCATCTGCTTTCTTTCATTGTCTCTATTCTTACATTCTGGCAGAACTCTGGCCTGGTTGCATGTGCTATGCCTCCATAGTGGCCCATCCCAACAAAACCTAGTGCTGAGTTCTGGGGACATGTACTCTTCAGGGGTGTGGCTCCATTGCCTGCCTCTGATACCCTCACATTTTACTTCTCTCTGATCCTGTTCTCTATTCCTGGAAAAAGAAGATCAGCAACATTATAATAATTAATGTGCTTTGAGATACCATGATGGTCTACACTAGGCCATAAATAGAATTTTGGGCAGGAAAGTGGAATCTTATACCCTGAAGCACTTTAAAAATAGCCAAGGATTTATCTGAAGCAGACTAGAATGCTCCTTTAGGGAAATGATGTAGTTGACCTTTGGCATACACTTTCAATCCAGTAAGTCCATGAAACATAGCTGTAAAATATATGCAATCATCCTAATTATGTTGGATTTATTTTAGTTATTTATTTATTTATTTTACAAAAAATCACTCACTCAGCTGTAGCACTGAGTTCAGGGAAGCAGCTAAGTTTCTGGCAAATGATGCAGCTTTGGGGGATGAGTAAATCGAGATGAAACCTAGTGTGAACCACATAGACTGTGGAGAGCCATACTCAAGAACATAAGCCTCACCTATCTCCACCATGTGCTACTGAAATGACTTGGTAGGTAGGACTGAGAACAACCTGAACCTTCAAGTGGTCCTGACATGTACTATTATGATCAGTTAGCATTTTTCTTTCACTCTTTTCTAATGATTTAGTAACAAGTACAGCAAGATCATGCTATGCATGAAAATTTAATCTCAGGGTTATTATGATTATGAAAAAGGCCAAACCAGGGAAGTGACCAATACCCCTTACATGAATTACTTGCTCCAATGCCTAAATGGTCTCCCTGGCCCTGCCTGTGGACTGAAACCAGAATGATCTTTTTAATATGCCAATCTTGACCTTTTAGCTCCTCAGTTCAAAACTCCAATTTTTATAAGTATTTAAGACAAAGTCTCCACTTCTTAAATTGGCATACAAAGCTCTTAATGATCTTATCCCTACTCACCTCTGCCACCAGCTCCCTTACCTGCCTGCTTATTCTCTTCTCTCTCCCTCTACCCTCCCCCACAACATTCTCTGGCTAAACTGAAGTTCAGTTCCTTCAACAGACCATGTACCTGTCCTATGAATGATCATACATGCTGTTCCCTATATCTCTAATGTTCTTCCCACCTGATTAGTTGTGATGCATTTGTCAGGTCTCAGCTTCAATGTCATCTGCTCCAGAAAGCTCCCTAATCCTGGCTTAAAACAGGATACTATGTTTCTTCAAATGCTCTCATGAGTCTATAAAGCTCTTACTACATTGAACTATTAATGCAAACTTTTTCTGCAGACTCTACCCTCTGTAATGACAGAAGTTCATTTGTTTGCCAGTTTATTCCTTACACTATGCCCAACACATAGTGAGCACTTAATAAATGTTCTTTTAGTCCTGCTGTTTTATATCGGAAAATGTTAAGTACAATTATGCAATGGTATTAATATTCAAATAGATGATCTAGTATGCAGTCAATAAAAGTAAAACTTACGGATACTACATAACACAAAACACTTGTATTAATGTTTACTGAAAAAGCAAAATTAAAATGTACATTTTTAACATGATCATAACTACACACCAAAATGCGTGCACCAAGAAGAAAAAAGATTAGAAGTAAATAAAGTTAACATGTTAACAGTGCATTGTTTTGGGGTGTTAAAATGTGGGTAATTCTTCTCTCAATACTATTAATTTTCTAAATTTTGTAAAATAAACATTTTTAGAATTAAAAATAAAATGTAAGAATGTTAATAATTTATAAAATATAATAATATTCTCATTGCTGTAAAATATAAAACCACCAGAAAGTTCAAAGGAAAAAATATGAAAAATACTTATAACCTCACCACTATGGAGAAGGGGTTAAATGTGCATCCTTCTGCATATGTACCTGAATGTTTACCTAAAAATCACCTGGAAAATTGACACAGTGTTGCATTCTGAATAAGACTAGACTGTGAGTATGGGATCTCCTTGGAGTCTCTAGATGGCAGTAACCAGATACAAATATTCTTTCTTTTTGTTTGCTTCCAACATCTATTTAATTCTTAATATATTCCTGAGCCCCTACCAGATCCTAAATGCTGAGCACAAAAGAGGGGGAAATCAGCTGGAGGCATCAGTTCATGTCTACAATGTGACTGCTAAACTAGGGGAGTATGCAAACCAGTAGAGGGCTTCGGTAGAGAGAGGAATGACTTCTTAAGGGAGTGAGGAAGGAAGTGGACATCCAGCAATAGAGAGGGTGAGGACAACTGAACATTGCAGTGGGAATTCTTGGACCCTGGGGTAGAAAGAAGAACTCAGTATGAAAACAAAGGGGAAAACAAGACAGCCAAACTTCAGAGATGGCTTTAAGGAGAAGGCAAGACACTAGTCAGAAAGATGTGCAAACATTCTAGCTCTTAGTCAAAATTACGTCAGTATGTACAGGTGGTCCCTGCCCTGTTGTCTAAGGTCCAAGTTTGTCTTTCAGGTAACTGCTAATAGGAATAAATTTCTACTTCTAGTCCCATGTCCACAGAACATTTCCTTGCAGATGTCTGGAATACAATCAATGAGGATTATGCCTTTAAATAAATTTCCCAGTGGTCAGAATTATGGCTTGAAAGCAGGACTGGCCAAAGGCAAGTATTTTAAACAGTTGGGTTGCCATTTAAAGGCCCTGTCCTTAGTTCTACCAAGTCTCCACCAAATGCAGCTAGTATCCAATGGTGTCATGTTGTGTTACTAACTGTTAACTGTAGACATTACGGTGGTTCTGCACCCATATTCTCATCCCAACATTTGAATGACCACAGAATGAAAACTTTAATTCCATGCTCCAAACCTTTCTTAAGCCCAGACTCTCCTCAAACCCAATTGCTCTGTATCCTGCTCTCTTGGGATTGTGATCTTTACAGATGCTGGGCAAAATAAAGAAAGAATGGGGAGCTGCTAATCAACAGGTATGAAGTTTCAATTAAGTAAGTTGAATGAATTCTAGAGATTTGCTATACAACATCTTGTTGTACAATTGTTGACAATACTGCATCGTACACATGAAAATTTTAAGCGGGCCAATCTCATGCTAAAAGTTCTTACTACAGTAAAATAAAATACAATAAAAATTTTTAAAAAGCAGTCAATGTGTTAGTTGAGATAACACTGGTAGAAGTAGGGAAAATTGCATTCTTGCCATGATTTTGAAAATGTGTTCCTGATCATCTGTAATGTGTAGATGGTAGACTGAACAAGTTCTATCTACAGTTCAGCTCTGATCATATAAAATTCTGTTTTTAACATATTGTCCTTCTTAATAGGATGCCCTAAGTATCATATTTTAATTCAAAACAAATATAGGTCTCCTTGCAGGAAATCATGTGAGTATCATTAATTGGAGAGATTGCCCTAGCCAATTATGAAATCATTTATTGAGTTCAGCTATTTATAAGTGATCCAAAGCGATGTTATAGAAATAATCCAGGAAATAAAGACAGACAGATGGCTTTGACTTCCCCTTGGACATCTTCTACCTGTGGGATCTTGCATATCTCCTAAGCTTTCTTGTTTGTACTTATCTACAAAAATAAGAATAATAGCAAAATCTCTTTTACAGCACTGTTTTCAGTTACATAAAACAATAAGATAAGGTTAGTTATATTTAACCACATCTCAAAGTTAAGGAGTGCCTATGAGTTATTCTTGTGTTAGATAAAACCTAGATCCAATAACTTCTAGCACATTCATTCACACCTTACTGTCAAGCTCCCCTGTGTGTAGAGGGTGTATGTCCCGTTCCTCTGGGCATCCAGAGCTCTAAAACATTGACTGAATTTTGAGGCGCCTGGGTGGCCCCATCGGGCTCTCTGCTTGGCAGGAAGCCTGCTTCTCCTTCTCCCCCTTCCCCTGCTTGTATTCACTCTCTCACTGTCTCTCTCTCTCTGTTCAAATAAATAAATAAATAAAATCTTTTAAAAAATAAAATAAAATGTTGACTGAATGAGAGACTGAATGGGGGAAATAGTGATTATAAGTTTAAGAGAAAGTAAGATTAGGACAAAACTGAGTCTTTGCAGCACCTGGCAATCTTCAGCACATGGCAAATAACTATTCTTCACCAGGACATACCAGAAACTCTGAGGATCTTTTCCTGTCCTTCTCCATAGCTCCACAGTGGAGCTCAGGCCAGGCTGAACTCTCTCTCTTCCATACATCCCCTACCTGCCACATCTCCACTATAGCACCTGTTCCACAGCCCTATATTCTGGTCTTTTGATTAGCCTATGAGCTTTTTGAGGCATGGACTGACTCTTACTTACAGGCACTGGATAGCTGTTTTGAAGTAGATAGAAGGGTCAAAGCATACATGGATAGTTGATGGTGAAGGGGGAGGACGACTGAGTGGATTGTAGTTCAATTAAAACCTTAAGAAATTCCTTTAGCTTTTCTGAGCTTTTTAAACTTTAAAGATTCTGTACCTTAAAAGTAGGTAGAATCAAAGAATCATCAGGGACCCTTGAGCAGGTTCTAACCAATCCCATAATAATGGTTTCACCTTTTGTTTCACAAATCAACCCCAGGGAAGACCTCTCTTGAACCAAGTATGTACCTCTTTTAGAAGGGACGAACTTAGGGTCATGATGGTTGAAGGGGCACCTGACAGTCCAAGCTGGATCAACCTCATGGATCAATGGAGGACAGATGTCATAGCATACACCACTCCCATGACAACTACAGAGACATAGCAGGATGAGAAAAACCATTATGCTCACCCTCTAACCTCTCAAGAGGTGAAAAAGAAAAATCTATACAACCAAAAGACCATAAGAGGCTGGAACACTTCTCTTTAGGATTTAAGATGCTCCACAACTATTACTAACTGGCTATCCATCACATCCATACTTTTTTAATAGAAACTAAATGAGTCCCCATCTCAACATGTCTGTGCTAGGTACTTAAAATAAAAGAAGATGGAAAAGTTCATCAAAATCCCCTTTACACATCTCTCTTCCTTTGATATGTAAAGGGCTCGCAGGTCATGGTGGGATCCAGAGAAGATGCCACTTAAACCATAGTCCAAGGAGCTGCGGGGACTATGGTTCCCCCTCTTTCCCTCACAGAACATGCAGTAAAAGAGAGCCTCACCATGTAAATACCAGTATGTTCCCTTCCCTCATGTCAAATTAATACTGCAGGATGTGTGAACTATGCACAGTGCCCTTTCCAGAATGGCATCCATATTTCCACTCAGTGCTCTCTAGTTTTTGAATAAGTAACATATGCAGATGCGAAGGAGGCCACCAGCTCTTCCAGTTGTTTCTCTTGTTTGGTGATTCATAGGCTTTTCCACATTGGTCAGTTAAATAAAAAATCATTTGGGATGGAGAGTTCTCTTGAATTTTCTGATTGCCTGATTAAATTATCATCATTGGTAAATAAAGCTGGAAAGAGTTTCACATGCCAAGATTATTTCCTGCAAACAAGCCACTTCAGGAGGAGGAGGGTCAGGGAAAAGTGTGAGAAAGAGGAAAAGATAAAGTTAGAGACCGGGAAGGGAGAAGAGCACAAGGAGCTGCGGGGACTATGGGAATCATGTTTTTTAATGTTTTTATTCCTCCAAATTAAAATCTGGCTAACTGCATGAATGAATGAAAAGGAACAGGCCATTGTATGACCTTCCCTTTTGTTCTTCCTGCACTCTTTGGATCCAGTTGTTCCCAGGTACAATTCTAAACCCTTCCCATCAGCTGTGAACTCTGACTTCTGAAGTTCACTCTCCTGAATGACCACAAAAGACATTGTTTTCAAAACCCATGAGCCAATCACATCCTTAAACTGAAGAGAATTATCCACTTGGCTTCAAATGATGACAAGTCTAAGCTTTTGAAATGGATTTAGAAGCAGCATCATTGTTTCTGGTAGGGATAACTACAACTCACCATCTCCTTCATCTTCACCTCAACTATCTGGTAACACACCTGCATACCACACCACCCCAAAATACATAGTGTGGCTTCTATTCCCCTAAGTAACAAAAGCCAGCCTCAAGTACCAAAGGAGAGGGGAATGCCTTTACTACAAGATTTCCCCTGGCTCTGAGCCATAAAAAGAACTGAAGAAAACACTAGAAGCTTTGGAGATGGCAGGAGTTGAAGTTTGTCATACTTTTTGAAGTCTTATGGGTCTGGGCCCTGTTTCCCATTGCTGCTGTTACAAATTACCACAAAGTCAGAAGCTTAAAGCAACATGGATTTATTATCTTCAGTTCTAGAGATCAGAAGTCCAAAATGGCTCTCACTGGGCTAAATTCAAGATGTCAGCAGGACTGGTTCCTTTTGGAGGCCCCAGGGGAGAATCATTGCCTTGTCTTTTCCAGCTTCTAGAAGCTGCCTGCATTTCTTGGTTTGTGGATCCTTCCCTCCATCTTCAAAGCATATCATTCAATGTTTATTCTGCTGTTTGTGATCCTGCTGCTTCCCTTATAAAAGAGGACCTTTGTGACCACATTGGGCCCATGTGGATAATCTAGAATCATCCCTCTGTCTCAACACACTTAATCCCACCTGCAAAATTCTTTTTACCATGTCCCAAGTTATGGTTTTATAAAGGCATGGTCTCTGTGAGAAGGAGACTTTGCAAGAGACACCTGAAAGGAGGTAAGGAATAAGCCAGTCAGATCTCCAAGAAAGAAACTGAGGCAGGAAAGACAGTAAGAACACTGGCAGAGCAGGGGAGCCTGTTCCCTAGAGGCTCCTGCACAGCGGGAGGGACACTGTGGCCACAGTAGAGGCAGCTGAAGGGAAGGGGAAGGATGAGGTTGGAGAGGTGAGGGGTGGGCTCAAATGCCATTGTGAAAACTTGGCTTTTTTTCTTCTTTTTTTTTTTTCCTAAGTCAAAGACAGCAATCAAATAAGCACATCTAGGATTGGGGATTTTTAGGGATCTTTTATTTTCTTTTTTAGTTTGCTCACACACAGACATTTAAAAATAGCTGCTAAATGCTTCTTTCAGGGAATGTGAGGCACTCATAATAATAATAAAAAAGTGCCCTGGGCTTTCTTACAACTGGATACATCAAAGGGTTTTCACTAGTAATTTGGGGAGCGTCCGCCTCTGGGTGCCACTGCTGTGATTTCAAAATAGAATTATCTTGTGCTATGTGATTTCTTGAATCATTAGTTTTCCATTTTCTCTTCCTCTTTTCTCTTTGTTCAATTGTTTTAGTCTGGTGCTAGTATATGCAAGAAGTTTTTAAAAAATGGTAGCTCATGGGCAATTGGGTGACCGGGCAGTTGCAGAAGAGAAAAAGGCACGGGGCCTCTCCCCTGGGCTCAGGGTGACCCAAATTCCCTGGATCATTCAATCAATGGAGACTGAGGGGTCTACCAGGGTGCCCAGATCTTCCAAAAACCATGGGAACATCACAGAGAAAAGACTGAAGGCCAGGGGCAAAATTAGGACAGGAGAGCTCTTCACAAGTTGTGGACTACTCTACATGATTTAATTAACCCTTTCACTGCAGCACAGGCCTAGAATGAAGGCATTTTTGACAATATATAGAAGAGTTCTTACCAGAAGCACATATGTCAAGAACAAAATAGAACCCAGGACCCACCCCTTTAATTACTTGGCTGACAGCAAGCTCCAACTCTTCAAAATTATAATTATCAACAACTCTAACTCATTATGTACTGAGCAGCACTTATCTTTGAAGATTAATAATTTTAGCATTATTAAGGAAAAATAACAAAATTACTTAATTTCCTTCTCAGCCAAAGCGCCACATCTTTAAAGGAACAGCCTCTAGGCAGAGAAAAAGAGATGCACCCTGGCCTTACAGGACCTCCAGAATTATCATCTATGTGCAGCCCATCCACTGGGATGGCACACATGAGAGCCTAGGGACATAGGAACTACTGCTCTTGCCCCTCTTGGCTCTTTTGCCTGCCCTTCCCTATCTCTGATTTCCAAAATCGGTGAAGACAAGAGACTGGCAAAGAGGATGAGGAGGAAATATTTCAGGGACTCTGATTCTTCTGCACATTTGGCACCATGTTCCAGCTACATGCCAACATTTCTAGGTCTGTACTGTACTATAGAGTATCATTTTTTAAGGAGAAACAGTAAGGGAAAGAAATGGGTCTAGACATGAAGGGAAAAGGGACAGGAAGGACAATGAGGACCACCTCATTATCTGAGGGCCACCAAGTCCTTGAAGGTACACTCCAATTTATTTAAGAACAGTATGCAGGGAAAATAAAATGTTTCTTGTCCCAGATTTGGGGCCATGAGTTTGTGACTTTGGAACAAATCTGATAGTCCTTGAGGACCTGCAGGGAAGGAAAATGGAAGAGTTCCATTTACAGAGTTTCTCTAGGAACTCCAAATTCTTTGGCCCACACATGATTATTTACATCCTTTCTAAGTCTCATACTTAATGCAAAATATCTCCACTTTAAAGAATGTGAAGTAGCTATGTTGATACAAAAAAAGGAATAAAACTGAGGTAAAAACTGCAGGGATAGCCCATTGCTGGAAAACCTCTCCTTAGTGATTCTTAGGTGAGTAAATACAGGCCCTCAGACTGGGGCAGGCTCAAAGGCAACCTGTCCCCTCACTGTGGCCAGCAAGGCGCTGAAGGGTCTATGTCCTACCTTTGTCAACTCACTCCAAGTCTCCCTTCCCTTGTAGTTATTAGGCTCTTCCTACATTGGCTTTTGTCCTTGACAATCCCAAAGACTTTGACCAGTACCTTCCTCTGCCCCATAATCCTCATAGGCCTACCCTCTTCCTCCTTCAGACGTCAGACCAAAGTCACCTTCTCAGAGAAGTTTCCCTAATCACCTCCTTTAAGGTAAAAATATTCCCCCTACCACATTTAGGTACTTACCAGCATATCACCTTATTTTATTCTTGTCATAGCACCAATGGCACTCTGAAGTCATCTTGCTTATTGCTCATTGTTTGTTGTCATCCCCTGCTGGAAATGGACCCCCTCCATCTGTTTTTTCACTAAACTCCCAGGGAGGGCCAGCCACATAACTTGCAGGGTCCAATCCAAATAAAATGTGGGCCCCTTGTTCAACAACAAAGAAAAAAATTTTCTTTTCTTCTGTGGTCTCTCTCAACCAGTCACAGTGTTTTATTTGCTATTTAATACCATGTTCCAACTATGGGACAAGTATAGACCATCACAGGTACCCAGAGCCCCAAACCCCATGATTTGGCATGCAACCCTGACTGTCCCTGTGTTTGTGTCCAGACCCCTGCCAGGCTCAGAAGATAAGGGGAAAGGATGGTTGAGAATCTGAAGGTAAGGAGGAACAAAAGGTTTTAACGAGCTTTCAGCATATACCTCGCTGTCCTACTGGACTTCACTCACAAGATACAGATCAAATATAAAATTACTAAGAATCTCAAAATGACAACCACAGATCATTAACTCCTAGGCACAGGTCCCCCTTCTAATCACAGTGGTCCTGAGTCTAGTCTTCTTCCCAGTCTCTAGGACAACACTTGGCATATAGCAGGAAATGAAAGAATTAATGAAAGAATAGGCAAGTAAATAAACTAGTAATTCCACAGATGACTTCTACTTTGTCTATCTTGTGAGAAATAGCTTTCCATGAATGCTTCATCGATAGCATACCATTCAAAAGGTATTCTACTAGGAGCTCTAAGGGCATGCAAAGATGAATCACGAGCAGTCTCCTTCTTCATAAAATCTGCAATCCAGTAGTAGTCTAAGACAATGCCTTCAACTCCTCCATAAGGGAGAAAATGAACGGTGCCCTAAGGTACAGAACAATAATAGCTCAGAGATCTATACAGCTGCAGGGATCACAAAAGGTTTTATGAAAGAGGTGGCATTTAAGTGGGCCTTTAAAAAATAGGGGATTTAGTCATAAAATGAACCCAGGAAATGGTAACAATGTCAGCAAAGGGTAAAGGGAGGAAAGTCAGAATTATGTATGGTACAGAGTGGAGGGTGCTTAGGAAGGGACAGCCAGAAACCAGCTTACGTAGGTGGTTCAAGACCAAATACAGAGAATCTTGAAGCCACTTCATAGTTTGGAGAAAATGATTGACTCTGTCATGTAGTAATCTGGCCATGCTAATATATTAGTTATTATTGTGTACCATAAACTTGGCAGCTTACAACACATAATTGGGTGGGTCAAGAGCCTGGATATAGCTTAACTGGGTCCTCCTTTCTGCTTCAGGTATCTCGTAAAACTGCAGTCAAGTTACAGGCCAGGGCTGGGGTTTCATCTAAGGCTTGACTAGAGAAACATCCAAGCTCACATAGTTGTTGGCAGGTTTCAGTTTCTTATGAATGGAGGTCCCCAGTGCCTTTTATCATAGGTACCATCTTAGAAGTTGCCTGTCATACTGGAGTAGGGCAAAAAGGGTTGGTGGAGAGACCAAAAGTAAAGAAACCATCAAAGTGACTATTACATGGGCCAGGAGGAAAATAAATTAGACTCAAAGAGAAAAAATTAATTATAGGGAGAATAGGTATTGTGAAGATATTCTCAGTGGTAGAATTAACAGCACACAGGATTTGCCAATGAGTTCTGAGTGCTGAGACAGGGGGCTAAGAAGATCCCAAAGGAATTAGAGCAATAGGCAAGAGAAAGAGAGAACAGAGGAGGAGAGACCAGTTGCTGCTGTCTTGATGGGAAGAAGAGAACATACTGTCCTTGAGATTCTAGGATACCATCCAAGGTGACCACATAGCCCATATACTTGGAAATGGTAATTTTCAGGAAAGCTATTAAAGCTGAACATCTATATGTGAGAGTCACCTGCACACAGGTAGCAGCTGCCAACATGCAATTGGATAAAGAGAATGGAGCTATTTCAAGCTATTTTACCAGCTTATAATTAGGAACACCTTGTCCCCTCGCATGGGAATTCCAGCCTCACCTCCAGGTTGAATCTGGAAGGGTGGAAAGAGAACCTGCAAGTCAAAACCAAAACTTGAGGATATGTCTGTGAGGTCTGCCAAGAGCCAACTGGTTAGAAGATGGGTCTTGTCAGGATTTTTCTAGAGATACAGGTCTACCTATAAGCACGGCTCCCAACAAACACACATATAAATACTGCCTTGTCAATAGAAGAATAAGAAGAATTTTACATTGCTTCTTAGTATTTTCAATCACCTATATTATGAATTGAACATCAGGACCACTTATTGTTATTATTTCATTCTGCTGATGAGAAAGCAGGCATGCCCTAAGTCACACAGAGCTTCCCAAATTCTCACCTAGTTCTTGATTCCATCCATGATACCAAATTCTTGACCTAGAATCTTAGATGGATTCTCCGAGCTTTTCAAGTGCAAAATCAAAAACTTGCTTTATTTAAAACAAACGCAAATGTATATGCATACTCTATGGCTCTTAGAGATTAATTAAATCTGGAAGTCCCAACAACCCAGACTCTTCAAGGAAAGAAAAGATCATGAAATACTGAATCAGATGGGAATAAGAAAACCCTGGCCTCCCAGGAGAAACCTTCCTCCTTTGGGAGACTCAAGTTTAAGATTAAGGAAACTCAGCTGGCTTCCCAGTTGCAGTTATCTAATGCGGAGCTGAGCAAACTTTCAAGTCAGACCAAAAACCCAAGGCATTCCCTATTGCCAATCCATATCATAATCAATGTTGATTGAATGTCTGAATGTAATTTGAATGAAAAGCATTTCAAAGCACAAAGGCTCTGTTCCCAATAAGTTCAGTCCATATAATCAAATGCATTCTTTCTGGCCCAATCAGCAGAGGCTTGGCAGAATAAAGGTCCTTGGTATGAGCAAAAAAATCCAAGCTTAAATCTTACAATTGCCCCTTTGAGGGTCGTTGACTCGGCAAGTTTTACAGTGGTGTACTGAAATGAATACCGCCTCTATGCAAAGCAACAGGAGGTCACATTATAATTAGAATGCAATCAGTGGAATTGGTTATGGCTTGGTTTTCTTCCTGAAATGACAATCTACGCCACATCTGCCATTACATTAATATTTTCTGCATTACTAGAAGAACAGAGGGAGGGGGTCGGGTGGAGGGGGAACCAGTGTCTTTTTGCAGAGCAGCTGATAGAGTTGTCTTTAGCTACAAGTCCACATGAGCTAATCAAGGCCCAAACAGTTCACCTTTAAAATACCCAAACCATCTGGCAGGCTGTCCCATGATAAATCTCAATGATAAATGTCTCCGTTTTGATGTTACAAAGGAACCGCAGACCTGCTCAGTTTTGGCACAGCTGAAAACATACTGGCAACAGCAGAATAGAACTCAGATGTCCCAAAATAGAGAAGTAAATCATTTTGACCTGCAGGGCATAATATATTTAGAGAAAACCTGATTGTAATAAAAAGGTTGGACTCACCACAGTTTCTACTATAGAAGTGGTGATATTTTTTTTTGTAATACTTTTCGGTTTAGTGAAAACTCCAGCATGTACAATTCACAAGCCTCATTCTTTTCCCCTCCACCCCTTCCCTTTTCTTCTTTTTTGTCTTCAGACCTCTCCCTCTGCCACTTGTAGGCTACAACAGTCTTGTCTCTCTGGTTCTCAGATCCTGCGGAGGAGCCGTTGGGGCAAGTATGCCTTCAGAATGATTAATCCACTCCCCTTCAGAGGTCTATTTTGCTGGGCTCACGGCCACTGCCAAGAAAGGACACACTGTGACCACCAGCACCAGGAAGTGAAGGCACAGCCTCTAAACTCAAGGTTAGCCTGGACCTAATGTCGAGAGGGAATCATAAAATAAATTATGTTGTGTGGCTTGGGAAGGTAGACTTTCATGTCCAGCCAAACTTCAGAAACAAATTATGGAGTGGTCAGTTGGCCTTATTTATTTCATCTTTCCCCCCACAAAGTATGGAAATTAATTAAACATGGATACAGTGTGTCAAGGGCAAGGTACTTAAGTCTCCAAATGTTAGGCCCCTGCCCCCACCTTCCCTATCCTGACACAGCCCCACAACCCTCACTGGCTCTGAAGCCCAGCATGAGGGGTCTCAGACTAACAGAGGGGTGGCCAATAAAAACAGGGCCTTGTCGGCTCAAGGTCTCTTGGGGAGCTGCCTGGGACCGTGTGACAACTGAGCAAAGCACAGTCTCTTCCACTCTGGTCTGGTTGACTGCAACAAGCCTGACCAATTCCCTCCATGGCTGCCAGGGTCCCTTTCTGGTGAGTAATAGAAAAGACACATTTCCCATCTGCCTCTTGACACATGGTTGAATACAATGGTTTTGCTCACATACCCAAAAGGGGAGCCAGAAATAGGCATGGAAGGTGACATGTTTCCAGTGAAAAAGGTCTCACTCTCACTCTCTAGATCTCAAGACAAGGTAGGGAAATGGAGAAAGCTTGTCTCTGTCTCCAGAGACAATCTTTCTGGGTGAAGCAGAGCTGTGTGGAGCGGAGCAGGATGCTTTAAAGCTCATGGGGCCTGCAGCAGCGAGTCTGCAATTACTCAGACAATCTGGGAAATGAGGGCAAATAAATTTGAGGTAACTATTTTCAATAAAATTTAAAAAATATATATACTGACAGTCCATTTGGTGGGAAAAGACGCAATAATTTATTGGCTGTTGGCAACTCAGCTGGAGACAAGTTAGTCCATACCTCCTTGTCTGCCCTGGGCCAAACAACACATATCTAGCTATTTGACTGTCTTCCTGTAAGTCAGTTCTCGAGGTGCAGAGAGGAAACTCCCACTGGATCACCAGCATCCCCAGCTCTTTTATCATTTTTCTAACTTTCACCTGAATCCCCTCCAGGTCACTGACTTTTCACTTGCTCAGAAGTGTTTAGAAAAGAGTAAGGTATTTCAGCTGACATTCTGGAAGGTTCACTGGAGGGAGGAGAAAAGGGCAGGATGGGGCTCCTTACTCTATGGGATAAGAGAAAGAATTTGAACAGCTATAGCTGAAAGAACTGCATCGTCACTTTCTTCCCCCACCATATGGTCTCTCCCTCTCATATCTGATTTATAGCTCCTGATCACTCCAGATCCTTTGACTAGGCTGCCTTCCAAATGTCTTCCTACTGTTGAATATTTGGGTGCCAATATTTCCCCCAGGGAAAAGAAGAGACAAAGAATAATGATGCCCTGACTTCTGCTCCCTCCACCCCGTCCTTTCTCCATCCTGCAGTATTTCTGGTTTTGTTTTAATCATCTGGGAAAGGAAGCCTAGGCTGTTTCTTTTTCCTCACCTAATCTTTAAAGCAGGGCAAGTTGGAATTACATTTGCCTGAAAAGATTAAGTAAAAAATATCCAAAAAATCATGTATTTAGCAGTGCTAGTGTGTTGCATATCTACAGCCGTATTACTGTCCAGTGATTTGCCACCAAGAGCTAATAATCAGTTCATCTGGAAAAAGGTTACTTACAGGAGTATGTGTTAGTCAAGTCACAGGGAGTATAGAATTGCCCTCTTTCTCAAGCCCTTCAAACTTGACAACTTCCAGACATTGTCCTTAATCAGAAATGCTCATGAGTTCTGGGGGCAAAAGCATAGCATATGATAGGATACTAAGATTTTCAACTGACTCATCAACCCCAATCCACAAACTGGGCTCCAATCTTCCCTTTTAACAATATATTTTTTTGTATCAGGCAGCCTCCCCCCCAAAAATAAAAAAAATAAAATACTGTTGGTGCTACTCTTTTGTGATGCTCTTACAGTTATGTGGCTTATATATTATTTCCACCAATTCTTTTAAACTTCGAGTTTCACACACTGTTTTAGGAATATGATTATTTTCTGAATGCCTCTAAGTGTTGGAAAATACTCAGTCATTCATGTGATAAATAATTATTGACTGCCAGGCACCATACTGGACTTAGAGCTATACAAAGAATTTTCAATTTGGCAATCTAGCTAGAATAATCTAAGGTAAGTCTTAGATTAAGGGAAAATAATAACGGCATCTGATCTGAACACACACCAGAGAAAAGGAAAGCAAAAGAACAGATAAATAAAAAACCGTAAATGGCCTTAATTTACATGATATGGAGGCAATACACTTCCCACTTTCGGGGATAAATTCAAATGTACTTTTCAGGGACTATTGTCCACATCATGAGGTGATGACATTTATGGCATACAAGAGAAGCCAAAGCTGCCCTCTGAGGAGCCAAGTCTGTATTTCATTCTTATCCTCATCACCTATGTTGAATAGGCAGAGGAGAAATGACTACAATTGTCTGCTTTAAAAAAAAAAAAAAACTACAGGGGAAGTTCCAGCTGAGATAGTTGGGCTATGAATCCAAAGATGCATATTATATAAAAAAGCAGCAATAATGAGGCAATTATGAGAGCTAGCCAAGGATATAGTGGGGTGGCATAATTGAGCAGGAGCTCTGTAAATTTGGAGCTGATCATGGACTAGAAATATGGTTTGATTCATTCAGGTTGGTCGCACTTCACACCAGAGGAGATTGCACTTACTTGCTCCTCCTGTAGTTATTCTTCTGCAGTGCCTTATTTAATCTCGGTGATGTGGATCTATTCACCTTTTCAAGGTCAGGGGGATGGGCTAGCTCTAAATGGAGGATTTAGAAGAAGCATGTCTGGAACTCATAAGCCCACCTCTCTTCCTAAGTTTGCTCCAGTTCTGGGAATTAAGCTCAAAAGAACATAAAAGAGATGAATCACATATCTATCATAGTTTGATTTTATTTTGTATGCTATGTGGGCAATGACCAACATGTCTTGGGAAATGACAATGAGAAAAATCTCTCAGGGAGATTAGGTATTTATGCTTTTTCAGTGATTAATGTATGCCTGGGCATACTCTCACCCAACCAATCACTAAAATATAAAAATAAAGCAAATTAAGGTTGACAATGATAACTTCCCTTCCTAAAATGAATGATGACAGTAGTAGAGGAGTTGCAGGAGTCATGGTAGTGGTCCTGATGGTGATGGTAGTAGTCAGCCTCTTAAGTTTGTTGTGAATAGACACACATCCCTCCCCCACCTCCCCAATCCATGCTTGGTCAAAAAGCCAGCTTCGTTCATGGAATCAGCTCTCCACCACAAAGCTGGGTGAGCTAACTCTGAGAAATAATACAAATTTTTCACCTAAGAAGCTATAACTGACTATAGTCTAAACTCAAAGTGAAGAAACTAAAGAAAGATTCTTAATTCTCAGACAGGGAATACATTATTCTCCAATACGATGCCTATGAAAAACCTTCACAAGATCAATTTTCACCTTCAAAGAATTTGTTTTACTAGTTGACAAAATATAATTGCCAGTGAAAAACTGGAGAATCTTACTATTTGTGGAAAGATGAGAGTGACATAAGATAACTGAGTTCTTCTGGTCAATTCACCTGACTTCCTCCTGCTATCAAAAAGCAAAGATTCTCAGAAAATGGGATTGGAACCTCTCAATGGCCTAAAACTTCTTCTGGTATCTACACCTATAAATGCCATTTCCCAAAGTTCTGTTTCTGTGAATACCATTTCAAATTAAAATACAATAATTATTCTCTTGCTGCTGCATCACATTTAGTAACACCCTATTAGTTCTGGCTGTGTTAGGCTATAAATGGAAACTTCGAGGAGGATATGGCCTGTATGAGTTTCTATTTCACAAAACTTGAGAGCCATCATCTGGGACAAGCCTGTTACCTTGACCTACTAAGCCTTCCACTTCCCCAACCACAAAATGGGGTAGTTGAGGTCACCTTTTCTGTTCGACTGCAAATGAAGATGGGATTATCAAGATAATATTGAAAACCAAGCTATATAAACTAAATATATTAATACAAGTCATCACCAGAAAGGAGAGTAAAATGTACTGAACAGTTGAGATTGTTTCTAACTTATCAATATTACCAGAGTTTGGCCTTACTCCTTTTTTAGCTCTGTAAATACAACTACTCAGACTGTGAACAATGAGATGCCATTCTGAGCTAAGACTGAATTTTAATAACTCAGATAGTAGAGAAGAATTGTTAAAATATTATTTGTGCCAAAGTACCAAGACTCTGTGGTATAGAGTCTCTATAAATCCACAGAGATAAGATTTGCATAGATCTCAAAGTAGACCAGGAGAAAATATTTTATTACCTGACCTCTAATCTATTAACATGAAAAACTTACGAGCATAAATGATTGGACTCCATGAAAGACATGAGTGATGAGAATCAGGAGCTGGGCCAATCCAAAGGCTTTTATTATTTTGATTAAAGAAAGAAGACTGGACTGCACGAAGAGCTTTCTGGTTGTTTTATTCTATTCTGAATAAGGTCACCAAGGGAGAATAATTTTCACTACCAAAAATTAGCCTAAGTCTTAGCTTAATTTGCATGGCTTTCCACCCTAAGTGTGGATTCTGTCAAGCATAAACTATATTTGCCAGACATAATGGATCTTGGCAGGTCAGAAAATTGCAGTTTGGTCTCTATTACACATAAACCACCAATGGAGAAAAGGCTATCAGGGTTGCCAATAAAATACATAGTGGGATATCTTTACTTATCCTGCAGGCAGCAACACTGAAATCCATTCTGGTCTCCCCACCCCCTCCAAAAAAAATTTAAAGTCTCATCAGCTTCCAGTACAATTGTAGGCTGCTCATCATGGAGAGGGTGCCAAATGATCATAGTGAACCCTAGTTTCTTCATCTGCAGCTAATGGCACTCCAGAAGCGAATGAACAAACCACCTTCTCTGGGACAGTCTTTAGATTGCTGTAGAAAAAAGAAGAACATTTCTTCCCAGATCCCTGGATTCCTAAATTTCTGGGAATGCTATGATATTCTCCTAAAGTGCATCTCCAGCACAGATGACCTTTACATAATATTGATCAGGGGTTTTATTTCTCCTCATAGTTGCCAAATTGTGTATAACTTTATCAAAGAATGGAGTTACTACAGAGAGAAAGTGTTTCTTTTGGATGGTAACTTCTTGGATTCTATGACCATCATAACTTGAAAATTCCTAAATCTCTTTTTCTAGAGCCAAGAATACTATCTCTGCTTGAATACACAAACAGCCTCTAAAATAGAACTCATCACCTCTGATGAAGCCCTCACACATTCCCTGAGAATATTTGCCACATCAGTACACAGGTCAATGAAAGGCACTGCTACTTAGGGGTAACATGCAATAGACTTAATCAGGGGCCCTAAACAATCAGAATGGACACTGGCCAATGAGCTGGAGCAGGGTCCTAGAGCACTATCCCTCCCCAAATTTTCTCAGCATTAACTCTTAATTAGGGAATTGTGAGGCAGACAGGAAGTTTGGACATTCCAGGAGAAAGTTGGAACAATGCTGGGAGGAGCAATCAAGGTACATTCTGGGATCCTGAGGGAGCTTGTCATACAAGTATTCAATACTTTAAAAACCAGGGTGGCTGTAAGAGTACCTTCTGGCTGAATACAGCCTTGGTGCCATCATTCATTCAACCTGGAGAATCCTTATCTTTTTGTTCTATTTCATCTGTAATCCAGACAGTCACTAAATCCCTTCAATTCTACTTTCTGGTTCTCACCATCACCACCACTCTTATACTAGTTTATTGGTTGCATTATTGAAGCTGTATCATCTTTTTATTTTTATTTTTGGGGTCTTATCATCTCTTGCCTGGGTTTGTACAGCCTCCTGCCTGGTCTCTCTGCCTCCATTCTTGCTCTACTCCCACCCTTCTACTTATTCCCAGAGGACTCATTCTAAAGGCTTAATTGATAGACATTACTCCAAAGAAGACAGACAAGTGACCGATAAACAGATGCTCAATATTGTTAATAATTAGAAAAATGCAAATCAAAACCACAGTGAGATACCACTTCACAACCATTTGGATATATATTATTTAAAAATAAAGTAAAAATAAAATAACAAGCATTGGTGAAGATGAAAAAACTGGAACACTTGTACACTACTGGCCAAATTGTAAAATTGCACAGCTGCTTTAGAAAAGAGTATGGTGGTTCCTCAAGAGATTAAAAATAAAATTACCATATGATCCAGTAAATTAAATTCTAAGTGTATATATATATATATATATATATATATATATATATATATATACATATATATATATATAAAAGAATTAAAACAGGGTCTTAGGGGCACCCAGGTGGCTCAGTCAGTTAAGTATCTGACTCTTGATCTCAGCTCAGGTCTTAATCTCAGGGTCATGAGTTTCAGCATGGAGCCCACTTAAAAACTAAGCACACAAACAAACAAAACCCCAGGATCTCAAAGAGATATTTTATACCCATGTTCATAGCGGCATTATTTTTTAAAAAGATTTTATTTATTTATTTGACAGAGAGAGAGAGCATAAGCAGGGGGAAAGACAGGCAGAGGGAGAGGCAGAAGCAGCCTTCCTGCTGAGCAGAGACCCTGGGATCATGACCCAAGTTGAAGGCAGTTGCTTAACCATCTGAGCACCCAGGCACCCCTCATAGCTGCATTATTCACAATGGCCTAAAGGTGGAAGCAACCCATATATCCACCAATGGATAAATGAGTAAACAAATGTGGTATATGCATACAATGGAATAATAGTCAACCTTAAAAAGGAAGGAAGTTCTGACACAGACTATCCCATGGATAATCCTTGAAGATATGCTAAGTTGCAAAATGAAAAATATTGTATGATTCTATTTATATGATATACCTAGAATGGTCAGATTCATAAAGACAGAATGGTGGTTTCCAGGGCTAGGGGGAAGGAGAGTATAAGGATTTATTGCTTAATGGGTTCAGAGTTTCAGTTTTGTGAGATGAAAAATGTTTTGTAGACGGATGGTGGTAATGGTTATATAACAATGTAAACATATTTAATGCCACTGAACTGTACACTTAAAAGTGATTAAAATGGTAAATTTTATGTTCTATATATTTTACCACAATAAAAAAACACAAATGTAAAATAAATACACAGCTAACTACTGGGAAAAAAAGAGTCAATTTAGTCATGTCATTAAGAGATCCCTCAGTACGGTGAACAAACCCTTTAGCACATTATTGGATTTCCCAGGCCCTTATGATTTGACCGCCCATTTTTCCAGCTTCATAACTTGAAATTTACCATCTAAGCTCTAAATTCCAGTGCTCAGCTCTTTGATGTTACCTGAATATATTCTGCTCCCTTGCCTGGGAACTTCATAACATGCTATTTGCTCTTCTCATTCTAGCCATCCATCCTACAGCCCAGCAAAGCACATTTTATTAACCCTTCAAGTCTCAAACTAGAGTTATTATTTTAATTCCAGTAGAGCTGATATACAGGGCTATATTAGTTTTGGGTATACTACACAATTCTATACAGTACTTAATGTTCATCATGGTAAGTGCACTCCTTATCACCTATCACCTAACACTAACCTATTTCACCTAGCCCCCACCACCCCCCCATTGGCAACCATCAGTTTGTTTTCTATAATTAAGAATCTATTTCTTGGTTTATCTGTCTTTTTTTCCTTTCCCCATTTGTTTCTTAAATTCCATATATGAGTAAAATCATATATTATTTGTCTTTCTGTGACTGATGTATTCTGCTTAACATAACACTCTTTAGCTCTATCCATGTTGTTGCAAATGGCAACAACAAGATCCCATTCTTTTCTATGGCTGAATAATATTCCACATGCTCTATCTATTTATACATACATACACACACTAGACACACACACACACACACCACATCTTCTTTATCCATTCATCTATTGATGCACACTTGGGCTCTTTCTATAATTTTGTTATTGTATATAATGTTGCAATAGCCACAGAGGTGTGTGTATCCTTTTGAATTTTGCTTTTTTATTTTGGGGGTAAATACCCAGTAGTGTGACTGCCATTTCATAGGAGCTCTATTTTTAACTTTTTGAGGAACCTCCATACTGTTTTTTTACAGTGGCTGTACCAGTTTCCATTCCCACCAATAGTGCATGAGAGTTCCCTTTACTCCACATCCTAGCCAACATGTGTTGTTTCTTGTCTTTTTTATTTTAGCCATTCTGACAGGTGTGAGGTGATACCTTATTGTAGTTTTGACTTGAACTTCTCCAATGATGAATGATGTGAAGCATCATTTCATGTGTCTGCTGGCCAACTTTTCATGTGTATGCAGGTCTTCTCTGGAGAAATGTCTTTTCAGGGACGCCTGGGTGGCTCAGTTGGTTGGGCAGCTGCCTTCAGCTCGGGTCATGATCCCAGCATCCTGGGATCAAGTCCCACATCGGGCTCCTTGCTCAGCAGGGAGCCTGCTTCGCCCTCTGCCTCTGCCTGCCTCTCTGTCTGCCTGTGCTCGCTCTCTCTCTCTCTCTAACAAATAAATTAAAAAAAAAATGTCTTTTCATGTCTTCTGCCCATTTTTAATTGGATGTGTGTGTGTTGAATTGTGTAGTTTCTTTCTACTAATTCTTCAAAATACAGTTTAGATATCACTTCACCCAGGACATTTTTCTTGACCTGTTCCTTCTTTCCTACCCCAAGTAAGAGTTAGATAGATGTCTTGCATATTCCCATAGCAACCTGATTGCTTTAACTGGTGGACCCTGAAGCCAGACTCCATAAGTTTGAAGCCCAACTTTGCCACTTACTATGTAACTTTAAGCAAGTTACTTATTTCTCTAACTCTAGTTTCTTCTTTAAAAACAAGGATAATAATACAATGCACCTCATGGATTGCCATGGGGATTAAATGAGTTAATCAATGGATAGCCAACTGAACAGTGTCTAGCACATAGTGTAGACTCAAACAATATCTCCAAACCTCTTTGATTTTCAGCATTGTGACCTTAACACTCCTCCCACCAAGCAGAAGGGTCTATGTTCCTCATCCTGAATCTGTGTGGGAATGTGACTCACCTGTAATGAAAAGAATGTGCCTAATTTCCAAGGTTACATCAGAAAAACTTCCAACTAAGCTTCTGCTTTGCTGACTAGAATAACAGTCAACCTGGGCTTGAAAACCTGAATATCATGTAAGTCCAACTATCATAGAACTGTGCTACAATTAAGAAGCCAAGCACAGGGGAGGAGTCAAGATGGCGGAGAAATAGCAGGCTGAGACGACATCAGGCAGCAGGAGATCAGCTAGATAGCCTATCAAACCATTCCGAACACCTACGAATCCAACAGGAGATTGAAGAGAAGAAAAACAACAATTCTAGAAACAGAAATTTGACCACTTTCTAAAAGGTAGGACCAGCAGAGAAGTGAATCCAACGCAATGGGAAGATAGACCCTAGGGGGAGGGGCCGGCTCCCGGCAAGCAGCGGAGCACAAAATCAGGACTTTTAAAAGTCTGCTCCAGGGAGGGACATCACTCCAGAGGCTAAACTGGGGTGAAGACCTCGCGGGGACAGCATGGACGCAGGTCCCACAGGGTCACAGAAGAATCGGGGGTATCTGAGTGTGGCAGAGCTCACAGATATTAGAGCAGGGAGACCGGCTGTGGAGACAGAGCCAAGGTTTCCTAGAGCCATGGTCTGTGACACGGGCTGGTACTCTGTGCGAGGGGTCCCCACAAGATCCAGGGAGACTCCGACCCGGGAGAGCTCAGGGATCTACGGGGTTCGGAGATGCCAGGTGGGACTCTGCCAGAGACAGAGACGCTTGGTCACAGGCTGGGTGAGCTCGGAGTGTTCCCAGAAGCCAGTGAGACGGGACTGATTACACACGATTTTCTCTGAGTGCAGTCTCCGAGCGCAGTCTCCGAGTGCGAACGGAGGCTGGGGAGACCGGAGTGATTAAACACTTTTCTCTGAAGGCGCACTGAAGACTGGGGCCCCTAGCACTCGGCTCCTCTGAACCGGAGATTGGGAGGTCGACATTTTCATTCCCGTCCTCCGGAACCCTACGGAAAGTGTTCAGGGAACAAAAGCTCCCCAAAGCGAACCTGAGAGGATTACGTAGCCCGGCCCCTGGTAAGGGCGGTGCAACTCCGCCTGGGGCAAAGACACCTGAGAATCACTACAACAGGCCCCTCCCCCAGAAGATCAAAGAAATCCAGCCAAGACCAAGTTCACTTAACAAGAAGAACAGCGGATTCTTATCTGGACAAAATGACAAGGTGGAAAAACTCACCACAAAAAAAAGAACAGGAGGCAGGACCAAAGACTAGGGACCTAATCAATACAGACATTGGTAATACGTCAGACCTGGAATTCAGGACGACGATTCTCAAGGTTCTAGCCAGTCTCGAAAAAGGCATGGAAGATATTAGAGAAACCCTGTCAGGAGAAATAAAAGCCCTTTCTGGAGAAATAAAAGAACTAAAATCTAATCAAGTTGAAATAAAAAAAGCTATTAATGAGGTGCAATAAAAAATGGAGGCTCTTACTGCTAGGATAAATGAGGCAGAAGACAGAATTAGTGATATAGAAGACCAAATGACAGAGAATAAAGAAGCTAAGCAAAAGAGAGACAAACAACCACTGGACCACGAGGGGAGAATTCGAGAGATAAGTGATACCATAAGACGAAACAACATTAGAATAATTGGGATTCCAGAAGAAGAAGAAAGAGAAAGAGGAGCAGAAGGTATACTGGAGAGGATTGTTGTAGAGAATTTCCCTAATATAGCAAGGGGAACAAGCATCAAAATCCAGGAGGTGCAGAGAACACCCCTCAAAATCAATAGGAATCGGTCCACACCCCGCCATCTAATAGTAAAATTTACAAGTCTTAGAGACAAACAGAAAATCCTGAAAGCAGCACAGGACAAGAAGTCTGTAACATACAATGGTAAAAATATGAGATAGGCAGCGGACTTATTCACAGAGACCTGGCAGGCCAGAAAGAACTGGCATGATATATTCAGAGCACTAAAGGAGAAAAACATGCAGCCAAGAATACTTTATCCAGCTAGGTTATCTTTGAAAATAGAAGGAGAGATAAAAAGCTTCCAGGACAAACAAAAACTCAAAGAATTTGTAAACACCAAACCAGCTCTACAGGAAATATTGAAAGGGGTCCTCTAAGCAAAGAGAGACCCTAAAAGTATTATCAGAAAGGAACAGAGACAATATACAGTAACAATCACCTTACAGGCAATACAATGGCACTAAATTCATATCTCTCAATAGTTACCCTGAACGTAAATGGGCTATTTCAGAATGGATAAAAAAACAAAACCCATCCATATGCTGCCTACAAGAAAATCATTTAAGACCTGAAGACACCTCCAGATTAAAAGTGAGGGGGTGGAAAACAATTTACCAAGCTAATAGACATCAGAAGAAAGCTGGGGTGGCAATCCTTATATCAGTTCAATTAGATTTTAGCCAAAGACTATAATAAGAGATGAGGAAGGACACTATATCATACTCAAAGGGTCTGTCCAACAAGAAGATCTAACAATTTTAAATATCTATGCCCCTAACATGGGAGCAGCCAACAATATAAACCAATTAATAACAAAATCAAAGAAACACATTGACAAGAATACAATAATAGTAGGGGACTTTAACACACCCCTCACTGAAATGGACAGATCATCCAAGCAAAAGATCAACAAGGAAATAAAGGTCTTAAATGACACACTGGAGCAGATGGACATCACAGATATATTCAGAACATTCCATCCCAAAGCAACAGAATACACATTCTTCTCTAGTGCCCATGGAACATTCTCCAGAAGAGATCACATCCTGGGTCATAAATCAGGTCTCAACAGGTATCAAAAGATTGGGATCATTCCCTGCATATTTTCAGACCACGATGCTCTGAAGCTAGAACTCAATCACAAGAGGAAATTTGGAAAGAGCACAAATACATGGAGACTCAACAGCATCCTTCTAAAGAATGAATGGGTCAACCAGGAAATTAAAGAAGAATTGAAAAAAACCATGGAAACAAATGATAATGAAAACACAACAGTCCAAAGTCTGTGGGACACAGCAAAGGCAGTCCTGAGAGGAAAATATATAGCGATACATGCCTATCTCAAGAAACAGGAAAGGTCTCAAATACACAACCTAACCCTACACCTAAAGGAGCTCAAGAAAGAACAACAAAGAAAGCCTAAACCCAGCAGGAGAAGAGAAATAATAAAGAACAAAGCAGAAATCAATTAAATAGAAACCAAAAAAACAATAGAACAAATCAATGAAACTAGGAGCTGGTTCTTTGAAAGAATTAATAAGATTGATAAACCCCTGACCAGACTTATCCAAAAGAAAAGAGAAAGGACCCAAATAAATAAAATCATGAATGAAAGAGGAGAGATCACAACCAACACCAAAGAAATAGAAACAATCATAAGAACATATTATGAGCAACTCTATGCCAACAAATTTGACAATCTGGAAGAAATGGATACTTTCCTAGAGACATATAAACTGCCAAAACTGAACCAGGAAGAAATAGAAAGCCTGAATAGGCCCATAACCAGTAAGGAGATTGAAACAGTCATCAAAAACCTCCAAACAAACAAAAGCCCAGGGCCAGATGGCTTCCCAGGGGAATTCTACCAAACATTTAAAGAAGAATTAATTCCTATTCTCATGAAACTGTTCCAAAAAATAGAAATGGAAGGAAAACTTCCAAACTCATTTTATGAGGCCAGCATCACCTTGATCCCCAAACCAGACAAGGATCCCATCAAAAAAGAGAATTACAGACCAATATCCTTGATGAACACAGATGCGAAAATTCTCACCAAAATACTAGCCAATAGGATCCAACAGTACATTAAAAGGATTATTCACCACGACCAAGTGGGATTTATTCCAGGGCAGCAAGGTTGGTTCAACATCTGCAAATCAATCAATGTGATACAGTACATTAACAAAAGAAAGAACAAGAATCATATGATACTCTCAATAGATGCTGAAAAAGCATTTGATAAAGTGCAACATCCCTTCCTAATCAAAACTCTTCAAAGTGTAGGGATAGAAGGCACATACCTCAATATTATCAAAGCCATCTATGAAAAACCCACGGCAAGTATCATTCTCAATGGAGAAAAACTGAGAGCTTTTCCATTAAGGTCAGGAACACGGCAGGGATGTCCATTACCACCACTACTATTCAACATAGTACTAGAAGTCCTAGCCTCAGCAATCAGACATCACAAAGAAATTACAGGCATCCAAATTGGCAAAGAAGAAGTCAAACTATCGCTCTTTGCAGATGATATGATACTATATGTGGAAAACCCAAAAAGCTCCACTCCAAAACTGCTAGAGCTTGTACAGGAATTCAGTAAAGTGTCAGGATATAAAATCAATGCACAGAAATCAGTTGCATTTCTTTACAGCAACAACAAGACAGAAGAAAGAGAAATTAAGGAGTCAATCCCATTTACAATTACACCCAAAACCATAAGATACCTAGGAATAAACCTCACCAAAGAGGCAAAGAATCTATACTCAGAGAACTATAAAGTACTCATGAAAGAAATTGAGGAAGACACAAAGAAATGGAAAAATGTTCCATGCTCATGGATTGGAAGAATAAATATTGTGAAAATGTCTATGCTACCTAAAGCTATCTACACATTTAATGCAATGCCTATCAAAATCCCATCCAATTTTTTCAAAGAAATGGAACAAATAATCCTAAAATTTATATGGAACCAGAAAAGACCTCGAATAGCCAAAGGAATATTGAAAAAGAACGCCAAAGTTGGTGGCATCACAATTCCAGACTTCAAGCTCTACTACAGAGCTGTCATCATCAAGACAGTATGGTACTGGCACAAAAACAGACACATAGATCAGTGGAACAGAATAGAGAGCCCAGAAATAGACCCTAAACTCTATGGTCAACTAATCTTCGATAAAGCAGGAAAGAACATCCAATGGAAAAAAGACAGCCTCTTCAACAAATGGTGTTGGGAAAATTGGACAGCCATATGCAGAAAAATGAAATTGGACCATTTCCTTACACCACACACGAAAATAGACTCAAAATGGATGAAGGACCTCAATGTGAGAAAGGAATCCATCAAAATCCTTGAGGAGAACACAGGCAGCAACCTCTTCGACCTCAGCCGCAGCAACTTCTTCCTAGGAACAACGCCAAAGGCAAGGGAAGCAAGGGAAAAAATGAACTATTGGGACTTCATCAAGATCAAAAGCTTTTGCACAGCAAAGGAAACAGTCAACAAAACCAAAAGACAACTGACAGAGTGGGAGAAGATATTTGCAAACGACATATCAGATAAAGGGCTAGTATCCAAAATCTATAAAGAGCTTAGCAAACTCAACACCCAAAGAACAAATAATCCAATCAAGAAGTGGGCAGAAGACATGAACAGACATTTCTGCAAAGAAGACACCCAAATGGCCAACAGACACATGAAAAAGTGCTCCACATCACTGGGCATCAGGGAAATACAAATCAAAACCACAATGAGATATCACCTCACACCAGTCAGAATGGCTAAAATGAACAAGTCAGGAAATGACAGATGCTGGCGAGGATGTGGTGAAAGGGGAGCCCTCCTACACTGTTGGTGGGAATGCAAGTTGGTGCAACCACTCTGGAAAACAGCATGGAGGTTCCTCAAAAAATTGAAAATAGAGCTACCTTATGACCCAGCAATTGTACTACTGGGTATTTACCCTAAAGATACAAACGTAGTGATCCAAAGGGGCACGTGTACCCAAATGTTTATAGCAGCAATGTCCACAATAGCCAAGCTATGGAAAGAACCTAGATGTCCATCAACAGATGAATGGATAAAGAAGAAGTGGTACATATATACAATGGAATACTATGCAGCCATCAAAAGAAATGAAATCTTACCATTTGCGACGACATGGATGGAACTAGAGCGTATTATGGTTAGCGAAATAAGTCAACTGGAGAAAGACAACTATCACATGATCTCCCTGATATGAGGAAGTGGAGATGCAATGGGGGTGGGGGTTAAGGTGGTAGGAAAAGAAAAAATGAAACAAGATGGGATCGGGAGGGAGACAAACCAAAAGAGACTCTTAATGTCATAAAACAAACTGAGGGGGGTGGGGGGGGAAGGGCTTGGGAGAGGGTGGGGGGTTACATTATATGTTTAAATAAAAAAAGCTTAAATAAAAAAAAAATAAATTAAAAAAAAAAAAAAAAGCCAAGCACAAGAAGTCTGTAGGCCCTTCAGTCACAAATACAGCCTTCCCAGCCCAGGCCTGGATATAGTACTGTATGAGCATGAGCCTTAAGATAATTCCAATCTCTAGTCAATTCATCCTTGATATTCAAGTCTTCCCAGCTAAAGCTGTGGATACTATGGGGCAGAGAAAACCATCCCCTTTTCCTGTCTGGATCTGAACCACAGAATCCATGAACATAATAAAATGGCATTTTAGTCACTCAAATTTTAATGTAATTTGTTATGGCAGAATAAAAAGTAGAACAGCTATATACTATATGTGGTTTCTACATCATTATCATCACCATTATTCTCATGATTATATTACCATAGCAGTTAATACAATAATATTCATACCATAAATGTCTATTGACCCACCTATAGCCCTCATTAGATTCATATTTCACTATCTAGCATAGTACTAGATATATATACTAAATTTTTGTTGAAAGAATAAACTCCTTCAAGCCAATAGATCTCCAGTGTTCTGACATACAGTCAGACTAATAATTACACAAACAGATGACAGAACAATGTTTGGCCCAGCCATAAAAATCACTCATAATCTGCCTTATACACAATGAGAAGCATCATTGATATTTTAGTGAATTTCCTTCAAGTCTTCAGTATGTTTATAAATTGAGATATTCTATGTATCTTTTCTACCCTTTTCCACCTATATTGTATGTGTTATTCTTTAGGAACTTATTTTTGTTGATTGAATAATAGTCTATCATCTGAATATACCATACTTTCATCTCTCATTAGATATTTACTGTTTTCCATTTCCCTTAATATAAACAATACCATGAAGAATTACTTACTATCATATTTAATAGTGGGAAACACTTTCTCACTAAGACCAAGTACAAGACAATAACATCCTCTCTCACCACTCCTTTTCAAAGTTATACTGGAAGCCCTACTAATTCAATAAGGCAGAAAAGGAAATAGAAGGTATATAGAGTAGAAAGATATAAAATTGTCTTTGTAGATGCTCTGACGATCTATGTATAAAGTCTGAAAGAATAAACAATAGAGCCCTCTTGGAACTAATAAGCAATTTTAACAAGGTTCTAGGATACAAGGTTAACAAACAAACATTAATTTCCCTCCTATATATCAACAGTGAACAAATGGAATTTGAAATTAAAAACACAATGCCATTTATATTAACACACTAAAAATTAAATACTTTGGTATAAATTTTACAGAATATACAAAAGGTCTATATGAGGAAAACTAAAAAAAAAAAAATCCTATAAACTAAATTAAAGGAAAACTAAATAAATGGAGAGATAGTCCATGTTCATGGATAGGAATACTCAACATTGTCAAGATGTCAGTTCTTCCCAAACTGATCTATAGATTCAATGCAAACCCAATAAAAATCTCTGCAAGTTATTTTGTGGATATTAACAAAATGATTCTAAAGCTTCAATGGAGAGGCAAAAGACCCAGATTAGCCAACACAATATAGAAAGGGTTAGAGAGCAGACATTATCTGACTTTGAGAATTATTACAAAACTACAGTAATTAAGACAGTGTGATATTGATCAAAGAATAGACAAGTAGAGCAATGGAACAGAATAGAAGCAACCAAGATATCCCTCAGTAGGTAAGTGGATAAACTGTGGTATATTCAGACAATGAACTATTATTCAATGCTAAAAAGGAATAAGCTATCAAGCCATGAACAGACATGAAGTAAACTTTAATGCATGTTATTAAAAGAAATAAGCCAATGTGAGAAGGCACATACTGTATGATTCTATATGACATCTGGGAAAGACAAAACTATGGAGATAGTAAAAAATTAATGATTGCCAGGGGTAGAGGGAAGGATGAATAGGCAGAACACAGAAGATTTTTAGAGCAGTGAAAATACTCTGTTTGATACTATAACAATGCATACATGTCATTATATGTCCAAACCCAAAGAATGTATAAAATCAAGACTGAATGGTAATGTAATTTATGGACTTTGAGTGATTATTATGTATCAATATAGGTTAATCAGTTATAACAAATATACCATTCAGGTAGGGGATGCTGATAATGGGGGAAGACTATGAGGGCATGGGATATACAGAAAATCTTTGTACCTTCCTTTAAATTCTGTTGTGAACATAAAACTACTCTCAACAATAATATCTTAAAAATTACTTTTAGCTTTTTATATAAATCTTTGGCTAAACCTTTGATTGTATCCTCTGAATAGATACCCAAAAATTGAGTAATTGAACCAAAGGCTAACTATTATATTTTCATATTGATAATAAAAATGGCATTGCATCCCAGAAATATCAGAAGAAGTTAATTCTAGAAGGAAGAAAAAGAGTGCCATCATATTCTTACATTAAATAAGTAATACTATTTTTTAACTCCAAATTATTTAATTAACAAATATTTCATTTCTAGTAAGTTTGAACTTTCTATGTTCACTTACATTTCTAATATTGCCTAGTTACCTCTTTAATCCATCTTCTTTCTACTTTATTTTTTTGGTAGAACTTGCAAAAGCTCTCCCTATGTTAGAAGATTGAATCTTTATATTTTTACATATTATCTTTTAGTTTATTTGTCCTAATTTGCTTATAATGTTACAGACACAGAATTTTTACACATTTTTAATGTTATAAAATATATCACTGATTTATTTTATGGAAGTCTGATATTATTTTAACATTTTTCATGGATTAGGACATCTGCCCTATTCACAGTCTATGCCACATCTCAAATATGGCATGTGAGATTGTAATAATTAAACTACCCTGTCATCTTATAAGTGTTCATAAGTGTACATGTCATTCCACCAAGATCAAGGCTGCCAAATAAAACTGAAAAGAAATTATATTTTATCTCCTAATCCCATCTTCTATACCCTACTCCTAGGGTACTCATTGCAAAGACATCAACTTTGTAGATCCTTATTATCACTTGTTTTATTTAGCCTAACAATCCTCCCAGCATATAAGATGGACCTATTAGTAAGTATCACCTTTAAATGGGTCAGCAGCATTAGCAACTTGCAAGTTTGGGGATAGTGGGTCTAAATATTTTCTCTAACAGAATTCCTAGCTTTGGTGCTAAAGATAATTTGTTTATGATTTTAATAAATATTTACTGAGCATTCATTCATGATCTAGCTAAGGCTGAGGACATAAAGAAGAGTAACATGTCTTCTCTATCCTTAAGGAGATCCTAACCTTGTTAAATGTAGAGATTAACATAAACAAACACTTGCTTTAATGATAGTCAGTGAATTGATAAAATCATTCAAAATAATATTTATGTTACTGGGCTAACTAGAAGAATTTCCCCATTTTAGAGTTCTAATCAAGTGTCCAAAGTCACTCTAGATTTTCTTTGCCTTTTTTTTTAAATGTAAAGATTTTATTTATTTGACAGACAGAGATCACAAGTATGCAGAGAGGCAGGCAGATAGAGAGGGGAAACAGGCTCCACACCAGAGAGCCCGATGCGGGGCTCGATCCCACGATCCTGGGATCATGACCTGAGCCGAAGGCAGAGGCTTTAACCCACTGAGCCACCCAGGTGCCCCTGCCTTTTTTGTTTTAAGTCATTTTGTTGCATAATTGCTGGAGTAAAATTCACTAGAGATAAGATGAATCAGCTGAGATGTAACAGTAGCAGCAAATATTTATTGAGCACTTACTATAGATACTCTGGAGATATTAAGAATCGTGAGGCATAGTTCCCACCCAACAACAGTTTAAAGTCAACTCAGTAAAATAAAATACATCTACACTAAATGACAATTTTAATAAAAGACAAATGAACAGAGAATCATATGAGTGCTATAAAGAGTCAAAGGAGAGAAAATTCACATTAGTCAATGAAGGTCAGATAGGATATGAATGAGACCAGGAAACTCGATGGGAAGAAGACTAGGGGCCTTCCTAGAAATGTAGGACCTGTTTAGTGACAGTGAGGATAAATTTCTTGGCTTATGTTATCTTTAGATATCTAAGTTCATTTTTATAGTCTCAGTACTAGTTGGTACACAGCAATTTATAGGTAGTAGGTGTTTTTGAAGATATTCAGTTCCACCAGTCCATTTATTTGAGACACGGCAAATTTAGGCCAAAGAGAAGAAGCAATATACCTTCCCAGATGGCACGTTAGTAAAATAGATTCAGGACACAAGTCTGCTACCTTACACTCATCCTTCCTCTTACTACTAAAATCTGAAAAGCTAAAATAACTGAGTTCAGAGATTATAGACAGACCATTCACACTACACATTCTACCTCCTTCATTCTAAGTTCCCTTCTGAAAGTATCATCCCTTTGGGGGATTTCTAGAATACACTCGTGTGATGAGGTATTCAATAAAGACCACTATGGATGTTATTGTATAAATTGGTTGGTACTTATTTTTAAAGCTCCCTTAGACTGTTTAAGAAGTACCAACTGAAATACAGTACACCCGATTGCTACATAAAAGTAAAAGCAAAATAAAAGTTTCAGGTAAAGCAGAGCCATAAATCTAGAAATTTAAGCTCCTCTCCTCAGGCAACTGAAAGCCAATTCCGCATTTCCTCTTACTCGCTGACAGCCTCTTGGGCATTCAAATAGGAAAGAGTTGAAAACCAGGATTTCCGGTCCAATCTAATACTGGACAACACTTAATGGCTTAAGTAGATTAATAATACTCTAGCTATTGGAATTTTGCCTTTCACCACCTTTCACTGTAAGCTTTGCCTGTACTTGATCTACAGGGAGGCTGAATGTTGAAGAGTCTTTTACCAGACCTGCTCTCATTCAGCACCCTGTCTGGAAACGACAGCCCAATTTCGACACCAATCAATCAGTAAGAATTTATTGACTGCTACTCTGTTCCTAACACTATCTATGATAGTGACAGAGACCTGGAAGACTATGAAACATGTTCACTTTCTTAAAGAAGTTAGAATCCAGTTGGGTTCTCAACATTTACATATATAAAACAAATAGAAACCCAAACAAAATAACCATCAGTAGAAAACTCCCCGACTTAAAGGGTCTAGAATCTATAAACTAAATGGAAGAGCTCAAGGGCTCAAGGGAGCAATCAGAGCCAAGGAATTATGAAGCCCTTATTGTGGAGGAAAGCCCTGAACTGGGCTGAAGGATGCCCAGAATGTTCAGAAGGAAACAGCAGAGGGAACAGAGTTCTAAAACAAAGTAATAATATGAGGGTAGATAAGTCACAACTTTGGGATACTGAAAAAAAATTTACTGGGGAATACCTTGTTGGAGTAGTATGAAAAATCTTTGGTTAGTAGAAGAAAATTAGAAGTTAGCCTGGTCTGGATAGAACAGTTGACATAAAATATGAAAATCTGTTTTCAAACATGTTTCTCCCCATTTAGTGGTATCATGTGGATAGCTGAAACTTCTCTGACATCTGTAATATTTTGTTAAGATATCTCATGCAGTTGAAGAAATGAATGAATAGTTGATCAATAAATGTGTAAGAGTAAATTATACCTAAAATACATGAATTCAAGCATGTTTTTTAAAATATGAAAAGTTAACAAAAATTTTACCATGTCATGCTATCCTCAGCCAAACACCTGAAGCACAAAGAAACCATTCAGTTCCATAAGAATGACTAAATATGTACCATACAGATATGGCTGAGAACTTCGCTCTTTGGGAGTTAACAATCTAGCACAGGTAGATGTGGGTGGGAGGAAAGAGAAGAAAAAGGGAGGGAGGGACGGAGGGAGAAATGGTGGGGGATGGAGAATGAAAGAAAAAAGGAAAAAGAAGGGAAAGGAAAAAAGAGAAAGAAATTAATTCAGACATCAAGTGTTACAAAGAAAGTTACACACTAAGAACTGATGGAAAGTGGCCGGTGGGTGGGTTTAGCCTCTTTAAACTGAGGGTCTGAGAAAACCTCTCTGAGGAGCTGACAGTAGAGCTGAAACTTCAATGACAAAAAGAAGCCTAGCTCACAAAGATTTTAGGGTGGAGACTTCTTGGTCAGTGTGAACAGCCCTATGTGGAAAAGACATGGGTGTCATAGAAAGGTGACCACTGTGTCTCAACTGTTTTGCAGAGCTGGGAACAGAAGGACAGGAGCCAGGGGTAGGGGTTGGGGGGCAGGGCCAATTCACAAGAGGACTGGAAGGTTGGAAGGCCTTAGCTAAGGACAAGGCATTAGGAGGCACAGTTACTGGAGGGGCAAAAGACAGCCCAGCACTCACAGGTCATGCTCTCTGTAGGAAATGCCCATTCTCATCAGAGTGTATATTTGTCTCTGAGCCTGAAGACATGGTTGTAAATTCAGATCAGACCTCAAGATTCCAGAACAATTTCCTGATTTATCTATAGACAATGGCGAGTTGCAGCTTGAGGATTCTACTTGTTTTTCACAATGGTTAATGCGGTGACTCCCACCCCTATAAAAATCACTGCAAACAGTAATTGTCCTTTTCCTGTGGTGAGCTGTAATACTGTATTTCTCTTCTTTCTCAGTACAGGACAGCCCAGGGAAGAGTATTCAGAGTCTCATGGCAGAAGCCCATGATTCACAAAGATGGCTGCTCCTTTCAGGTCCTGGCTCAGCCTAGGGAAGAGCAGAAGCAGAAACTTCCCCTCCAGATGTGCAATAAGAGGAGAAAGTCACTCCTTCCTCAGGGGACAAAACAGTGCTTTGAATTTCAAAGGCGGATGCCCCAGAGGCCCCTCCAGACTCACTCCACAAAAATGTTTGATGAATTACCATGGCAGGCATCAACTTTGCAGATTAATGACCAAAAGAGTTTAGTTTATGTCTCAGTGGAAGAAGATAAATTTTCTCTTGGCTTTGAGAATCTGAGGGATTGAGAAACCCAGCTAACCACAGCACCTCTCTCTTCATTCACAATGCTTTAGCATGGGTCGTTTACTTTCTACATTCCCTTTCAGCGGGTTTTCATAAATTTAAGCGAAGCAGACAGCATGTCTGTGTTCTCTGCGTCTTTTGCAATATGATGGCAACCAAGTGATTAGAAATTGTCTTTGGGTTGGTGTAGTCGGTGGAAAATCATTGAGGTTTGTTGTGAAATTTGTTCTCAACTCATAACTCAACTAGACACTGAATGGCTATTTTCCCAACTCTAGACCAGGCTGCTAAAAAGTACTGGCATCCAACTAAAAATATATGTCAAGGCCAAACCCCCATCCTGTGTATATGTGTATGTGTGCATGTGTATTTTACACAGTCTAGAGTTCCAACCCAGGAGTAGTAAGCCTACTTTACAAACTAAAACCTGAGCCCAAGAATCAAGGTTATGATGATTTTTTTCTGCCCTCCCCTATTTCTTCACCTTAACAAGGCCTTGTGCTTTTACCTCCTGTTAAATATTAAGGACAATGTTTCCCTACGTGAAGATATTATTACTTGACTACTCCCATGTCATATTTTGCATGCAGCACCACTTATATAAACCAACTGATCACCTTTCTTGAATCATTACGATCTGCCTAGATCTGCACTTTGGTCTAGGTCTTGGGGATACAAGGAAAGAACAAGGCAAGAAATCTATCTCATGATGCATCTGAGGAGAAAGTATGTGAAATGTTACAGAATCCTACAGGAGTATAACTGAGTAGGAAGGCAAGTGGGAGATCAAAGTACATAGCTAGAAAATGGTCCAGACAAAGTTTTGTAAAGTAAAGGGGATCTTCATGGGACCGTGAAGAACAGGCAGGAGTAGGACAGGATCCAAAGAGTTAGAGAAAGGGGATATTCTGTCCTAAGCAAAGCAACATGGATGTGAGGTTAGGAAAGCAGACTATGGGTCTTCCCTGCAAGAAGGGGTAGATGATAAGAATGGGACACATTATGATGGCTTGGAACACCAAAAAGGAAAGGGAAACAGAGATTCCTTACTAGTTATTAAGAAAGGGTAAGTGAGGGGCACAATGATGAAAAGAAAGCTTTTGTTTTCCAACTACTCAGAGTCAATTTTATAAGAAGTTGCATGTAGATGATGCACATTACCTTACTGATAAATATGGACAATTGTCAATTCTACTTGGTTTCTCATTAGAGAATTAAAAACTTAATAATTTCCCTTTTTTTTTCAATTAGCACAAACAGAAAAATGAAGACAACTAATCTCAAATAAATGACATTTTAAAATGGCATAAAAAAATTCCTAAAGGATGTAAAATAGTTTGAGAGTCACTGGCAAGAAAATCTCCTTTATAGTCAGAAGCCAATGTGCAGGGCTTCTTGTACTGTGTAAGAGCAATTAATCAGAATCAGATTTGCTTTCCTGCTTTAAACCAGGACAGGCTCAGGAAAAGCACTCTGGTGGCAAGCAGGATTACCAGATTTTCAGAAAGGTGACCCAGGGTGCACATGTACCAGAATGTCCTCCTCCAAAAGTAATATATACTAAATGATTAATACATATATAACTACTTTAACATAAAAATGTGAAAATGGGTTTTATTTGAAACTCTTTATTGTTCTAGAGTATTTACCTTCCTGTTACATAAATCTTATTTGTAAGACAAAAAGTAGAATTAGTTAACAGTGGGAATTACTTCTAATTAATAGTAGGACTGACTAACCAGATAATACATGTGTTATGTTTCTGTCCTCTGATACAAATTTATTTTAACTCTTCTAAAACTTTTTATTAGGTATTTAGCTTTTGTAGGCTATACTACTATGTATTCTTAAAGTATATAAATATGAGACTTTTTAAAGGGAGAATGAAAATACAATAGAAACAGATATTACGCATATTTAGTTAAAAAATTTTTTTTTTCTCTCCCATACATCACTAGGGTATTTTTACTCTTGTTTCCCTTCCCAATAATGCTTCTTTGGACTGCCTGCAGCCTTTAAGACACCCTTCCTTTACATGGTGGTAAACCTGAACATAGTCACACGTAAAATTCTATTTGACTTGTGGCTATGCTCTTATCAAGCTCACATTACACTGCCCTAGTGTCAATCCAATATGGTGATACCAAGCTAAACGGCCTATCAAAAAAAGCATCTCAGCATGGAACACTCCAGTGTTTCCTCACTAGCAAGAGCAGGGTTTTAGACTGGAATCATTTTCTAGCTCTCCAAAAACTGTTCCTCCACTTTGTATCTCCATGCCTAATTTTGACAGGCCAGAAGTCTGTCAATCAGTTTTGCTGCACATGTGAATTCATCACAGAAACTCTCCATGCCCAACCTGATCATCATTTTTGAAACACTATGAAGTGTACTGGATGTTATCATAAGTACAACTCCCTTTTCTCAGGGAAAATGATTTTAAAGCACTGAGATAATTCAAACTTGTGAATTCAAAAGTTTCCTCAACTTGTAAAATCAAAGTTGGATTCAGAGTAATTACGGTTTTAGTAAATAAGGAAATTGAGAAAGTCCTGCTTGACTTGGCTGTCCTCTGGTGACATATTTTTGTTCATTTAGAAGCAGGCTTATTTCTAAAAAAATGAGTCTTTTTTTTCCCTTTGTGTATGAGTTTTTGTCACATCCTACATAGAACATTAAATAACTCAGGCATAATTCTTTCCTAGGCTCCTTGTGGCCTCTTCATAGATTGCCAAAAGAGTTTGGGAGAAATAGCAAATAAATTTCTGTTTTACTCTAATACTAGTCTGTCCTCCATTCGCATTCCGAATGTACTTCCCTAATTCTTCTTACTCCACTCCTTGAAGACAAGATTTAGAGCAGGACAACATTTTAAGATCTTTTCTAGACCCTCAATACTGATAGCCATTTTGTAGGCATGTACCTAAAAAGGCTAATTCCTTCCATTTCTATCAAGTCAAAAAGCTCAAGTGCTTCTGTTTTGAGGAAGCTAAAAGTGGTGATGGATATTATGTAGGGCACATATTGCATTGAGCACTGGGTGTGGTGCATAAACAGTGAATGCTGGAACACTGAAAAGAAATAAAATGGGGGGAAAAAGTGACCGAAAACTTCATTTTGTAAGTTTCAATATCACAGGTAAGTAAATCACACCCCCTTTTAGCAATGTTGTAGACAGGATGTGAGGATATTCAGTAGGTGAGTCTGTTTCATTTGTTTGGTAAGAAATTTAAACACTGAATGGTGTTACCAATACCTATACTGCCCACTCATAGGCAGGTAAATAAGCAAAGGCTAGCTTGAATAGGTTATCTAGGATATCAACAGTCTTCTGTTTTATGGTTTCTGCAGTTTCATGAAAATCTTCAGAAATCAAGAAGATGATCCGAAACTCCAGTTTTCAAGTCCAAATACTGAAGACTTAGAAGGAACATTACCTTGTTGCTGTGGCTCAAGGAATCACTTGACATGTTAAGGAAAGCATGGTTATTGGTCAGATCTGACAAAATTAGCTCTATTCTGTAAGAGGGCAACATATCTGTTACCCAATATTACTCCCCAGGACACTTTAACTCAAATTTATAAATCAGGCAAGGTAACCCAAATCGGTGTCATAGAGAGCTCCAGGAAACAATACGATAATGCTATTTGTTTGGGTGGTATACCCAGGATAATTCAGCAGACTATTTTCAACTAAGTATTGGTATTTTCTTGGGAGACCAAAAAAAAGTTTCTGATTAATTTAGAAGTTCTTGTGTGTCTCATTCTAAAATGGTGAGATTCAGTCTCCCTATGTGCTTTCATTTCTCCTTCTCTACCATGTCCAATTTTATGCATGTTTTGCAAGATGCTCTCCTTTGGTTATTGATTTCCCCAATCTAGTTGTATGAATCCTTCCATCTATTTAACAGTCATTTAACCTTCTTTTTCTGGGGTTTTTAGGTCATGCTGGCATTGGTACTATAATCACCCTCATTTTCATTATCTGAACTCTTAGAAAATATAGTCACAATGCGCACAATGTCAAAACTTAAACTGGTGCAGTGGTGATACAAAGCACAACAATTAATCAACAAACAGAGTCAAAGATAGATGGACTGTGAATAATCATAATTACAATGTACTTAAGGTATACACTCAAGTTGCATCAATTGGTGTGAAACAAAAATGGTTGATTCATTAGTGTGAACTTCAAATCACGGTTGGCAACAGAAAAGGGAAACATAGTGACAACAACTAAAGAAGATAAATAATCTATACTTTACCTATTTGGCACTACAAACAGCATTGCTTTCTGCATCTATATTTGGGCTGCCATATGGGTTTTATTCTTGTCCCTGAACCTTTGGCATCTATCACCAAAAAATAAGATTTTCTGTATCCCAGGGATGGAATTTCTGGGATATGGGATTCTCAGTTCTAAAACTAGGACAGTTGCTCATGCTAACAGGACTCAAACATTATTCAGCATAAATTCTTACAAAATTTGAAACAGAAAAGAACCATAAAGCCAATCATTTTATCAAGACATGATGAAACAAGACACAGAATAAGCTATCTGGGAAATCATGATCCATATTTAAAAATGGGCTATGTGCAGAAAAAGATGTCTATCTGAGAAATGAACCATTGGACCTACACAAAGGTGGAGACATTCAGGATGGCTCAAACCAATACAACTGATGATCATGACTTTAAAAAATTTAGGAGGAAGAAAATCAGGTGCAGATGAGAATAAGTCCCTGTACTTTCACTTTTATACATCATCAAAGCTAAGCTCTCAAATTCTAAAGCAAATATCGAGATGTTAATAAATCTCTATTCTAAGGGGTTTAACTGTCTTGTTTTTTTTAATTTTTTAATTTATTTATTTGACAGAGATCACAAGTAGGTGGAGAGGCAGGCAGAGAGAGAGAGAGAGAGAGAGGAGGAAGCAGGCTCCTTGCTGAGCAGAGAGCCTGCTCGATCCCAGGACCCTGAGACCATGACCTGAGCCAAAGGCAGAGGCTTAACCCACTGAGCCACTCAGGCGTCCCTTAACTGTCTTATTTTTTTGTTGTTGTTTTTTATTATAAGTAGGCTATTATTGACTCTTCCTGCTCCCCTGCCCATAGAGCCAATGCTGATTGGTTGTTTCTGAAACAAAGATTCATCATAGAAAATGAGTCCACTTCTATTAGTAAGGAATTAAACTTTTTTTATTTGGGGAAACTTTAGAGGAATGTATGAACATATTTAGCTAAACTCAGTAGAAGCATCACCAGGGACTATTCCTGCTCATGTATCAAAGGGGCTCTAACGTATCTGGAGCAGTACGTCCCAAAATTCAGAGACACTGTT